>JAQQSU010008089.1:0-13046 GCA_028627135.1 Pseudochirops cupreus | reverse complement strand
TAATCTATTTTTTAGGGTGTTGATTTCTTCAGTCATACTGCTGACTCTCTTTTCATGATTTTCCTGCAACATTCTTATTTCTCTTCCCAATTTTTCTTCCACTTCCCTTATTTGGTTCTGAAAATCCTTCTTCAGCTCATCTCTAGCTTTAAGGCATTCTTCATGTTTATTGGAGGTCCCTGGTGGGGGCGCTCTGGCTGTGCTCTCCTCCTCCCTCTCTCTCCCATGATCTTTCTTTTCCCCGAAGAAGGAATCTAGGGTTTGGGTGCTGTTCTTACTTTGCTTCTTATGCTTATTCTTACTCATGGTTGGTCAGTCTGTGATTTTTTTTTTTAAATCTCTGTGGGGCTCTGCTTCCAGAAGGGAAAGCTCTGTCCCAAATCGCTGGGGTCCTCCTGGCTGCCGTAGCTCTCAGGAAGGTGCTGGGACCCTTTCTACTTACTTCCGGCTTACTGGAAAATGAAGACTCCAAGACCGAGGGCCAAGACGGCGATCCAGATCCAGGCTGCTCAACGCGAGAGCACTGACCTGAGAACAATTGCTAAGTCCCCCTGCTGTCTGCAGGCCGTGGGCGGGAAGCCGCAACACGAAGGCGGGTGCAAAACCTCTGCCTTTTGCTTTTCCGCTCTGGAGGCCTTTCGGCCAGACTGCTTTAGTCTCCTAATTTTGCAAGTCCCACTGACCTAGTTCTGAACGCTGCTTGCAGCTACCGCTAATCCACTCACCAGAGAGGCTCCTCCGCTCCTCCCGTCCAGCTGCCCCCGGGGCACAGCCGTGGCTTCAGGCCAGGCTGGTTTTGGTTCACAGTGCTGATATGGTTCCTCATAGCCATGCTGACTTTAGTGGGAAGTATCTTTGTGTGCGTTTTGGAGTTCTAGGATTGGTTTAGAGTTCTATTTTATGGGTATTTTGGGGTGGCTATGTGAGAGCTGCGATATGTTGCTGCTACTATGCCGCGTTTTGGAGTTCTAGGATTGGTTTAGAGTTCTATTTTATGGGTATTTTGGGGTGGCTATGTGAGAGCAGCGATATGTTGCTGCTACTATGCCGCCATCTTGGCTCCGCCCCCCCAGATGAGTTTTTTAATTTAATTTTTTTATTGATTTGTTTGTTTACTTTTAGTTTACAAGATTCAGTTCCACAATCCCTTGAGTTTCAAATTTTCTCCCCTCCCTCCAATTTTTTGCCACCACAAAAAGAGCTGCAATAAATATTTTTGTAGATGCAGGTCTTCCTCCCACTTCTATGATCTCTTTGGGATACAACCCTAGAAGGGGTATTACTGGGTCAAAGGGTATACAATTATTTATAGCCCTTTGGGCACAGTTCCAGATTGCTCTCCAGAATGGTTTAATCAGTTCACAACTCCACCAACAATGCATTAGTGTTCCATTTTTTCCACATACTCTCCAGCATTTGTCATTTTCCTATTTTGTCATCTTAGCCAGTCTGACTGGTGAGATGTGGTACCTCAGAGTTGTTTTTTTTAATGATATATTTAACATTTTCTTCTATTTTTCATTCTTTTGACTTTATTTTATTCTTGATGTATCATGGAATCATTAGCTTACACTTATCCAATTCTCAATTTTTTAAAGTTAGATTTTGTTTATTTATTTTTAGTTTGCATCATTCATTTCCACAATATTTTGAGTTTCAAATTTTCTCCCCATCTTTCCTCTACCCATTACCCCAAAACAGTGATCCCACTGTATACCTGTATACCCCCTCCCCCAATCTGCTCTCTCCTATATCTTCCCCCATTCTCCCTCTGACTTTCTGGTAGGACAAGATGGGTCTCCATACCCCACTTCCAGTATATCTTATTTCCCAGTTGCATGTAAAAAATAATAATAATAATAATTTTTTTAAACATTTGATTTTACAACTTTGAATTCCAGATTCTTTCTCTTCCTCCCTCATCACCCACCCTTACTGGGAAGATAAGCAATTCAATATAGGTTGTGCATGTGTAGTTACACAAAACATTTCCATAGTGGATATATTGTGAAAGACTGACTGCATTTCTCTCCATCCTATCCCACCCCCCCCCCATTTGTTCTATTCTCTACTTTGACCCTGTCTCTTTTCAAAAGTGTATGCTTCTAACTACCCTCCCCCACAACCTGCCCTCCCCTCCATCATCCCCCCTCTCATCCCCATCCTCCCTACTTTCCTGTAGGGCAAGATACCCAATCTAGAGTGTGTATCATTCCTTCCCTAAGCCAAATTCAACGAGAGCAAAGTTGACCCATTCCCTTTTGCCTTCCTGTTCTTCCTCTCCATTGTAACAGTTATCCCTTGCCTCTTCTATATGAGATGATTAACTCCATTCTGTCTCTCAGTTACCCAATTTAGTATGTATATCACTCCCAATTCTCAGTTTTAAGGAATTATTTTCTTCAGTGAGATCTTGTACCTCTTTTTCCATATGGTCAACTTTGCTTTTTTAAGGATTTTTCTTCAGTGAATCTTTGTACCTCCTTTTCTATTTGACTTATTCTGCTTTTTAAGGCATTATTTTCTTCATCATTTTTTGTGCCTCTTTTTTTTAACCAAGCTATAAATTCTCTTTTCATAATTTTCTTGCATCACTCTCATTTCTTTTCCCAATTTTCCCTCTATCATTCTTATCTCTTTCTTCAACTCTTCCAAGAATTCTTGTTGAGCTTAGGTCCAATTAGCATTTTTCTTTCACGGTTTTTGGTAGCTGCTTCCACATTGCCATATTCCTCTGAGTTTATGTCTTGGCCTTCCCTTACACTCTAGTAGCTTTTATGGTCAAAGTCTTTTGTTGTTGTTGTTGTTGTTGTTTGCTAATTTTTCTAGCCTATTTCTTGACTTTTAACATTATGTTAAAATTGAGCTCTCTTCACCTGGGGGTGGGGAGACACTGTCCCAAGTTTCAGACCTTTTTGTGCTGCTATTTTCAGAGCTAGTTTTGTGGGTCTTCAAGTTTTTGGTGCTTCCAAGGTGGTATGATCCTGGGAGAGGTGTGGTCACTGGTCTCCTGGTCTACACTTTGGTCTTTATCCAGCAAGGGACCCTGATCCCCTGCAGCTATATGCACTAGTGCTCCTATCTTCTGTGGAACCACAACCTAGGACTATTTATGGTCAGCAGAGTTGCCTATCAGTGCCAGCTGTACAGTGACAGTAAAAAGTCCCCCGTAATCTCTTTCTGAGTAGTTGTCCAACCCCTTCACTGTCTCTGAGCTGAAGAAAATAATACCTTCAAAAGCAGAATTGGCCAAATGGAAAAAGAGGTACAAAATCTTACTATTGCCCCTACTACATGTGTGGGCTCCAGACAGAGCTCCACCAGACCTCCATCCTAGCATTACAAATTTCTCTTGCCCACCTCTTAAGTTTTCTTAGGCCTGAAAAATATCTTACTATGACTTCTGATTGGTTCTGCTACTCCAAAATTTGATTTGAGGTATTATTTTAAAGTTGTTTGGAGGAGAATATTGGGAGGATTCAGCTGGGTAGCTGCCCCTAATCTGCCTTCTTGGCCCTGCCATTTGTGGACCCTTTCCACACACATCTGTGAACCAATATTGCTAAGTACTTCATATCACCCATCACTTAAGAAAAATTTTTATTTTATTTTATTATTTTTCAATAGTAAGTATTTCTTTTCTCACCCTCTTCCCCTTTGGAAAAAAGAAAAGAAATAAAAACACTTTGTAACAAATATGTCTGGTTAGGCAAAACAAATTCCCATACTGGCCATGTCCAAAAATTGGTGTCACTCTGTATCTCATCCATTTTTTTTCATAAGCCCTTGAAAAGGGACAGGTGCCCTAGAAGTCCCTTGGGGTACATGTTTAAACTGACAGACTCCTACTAGGCAAGACATCTCCTTATCTTCTGATAATATATCTGCTGATCTGCCCAACAAATGATCTCGGGTGTTCTAAACTTGTGACATGGTGCTATCGATTTACCTTCATTCTTTTATTCAGGATTCAGTAGTTCACACACATTTAATCTTGGTGTGTAATCTTTTTCTACACTATCACTGGATTTCTGGCTGTTCCATTAACAGGACGCTCCATTTCTCAGCTCCAGGCATTTTCTCTGTCTGTCCTTCATGCTTGAAATGCTCTGCCTCCTTTGTTCTGACTACTGTCCTCTCTGGCTTCAACTAAGTCTCAACTAAAATCCCACCTTCTACAAGAAGCCTTTCCTAACCCCTCTTAATTCCAGTGCCTTCCCTCTGTTAATTATTTCCTATGTCATATGCATACATATGTACATATATGTCTGTGTGTGTGTGTGTGTGTGTGTGTGTGTGTATATATATATATGCATACACACACACACACACACACACACACACACACATATATATATATATACACCCATACATATGTATCTTGATTTTCTTGCATATTTTCTCCCTAATTAAATTGTAAATTCTTTGAGGGAAGGGACTATCTTTTGCCCCTTTTTTATCCCTGGTGCATAGTAGATACTTACTTAATGTTTACTGATTAATATCAGCATTGGTGAAACATACAGACCACAGCCCTCTATGATGATACCACTGACTAATGGCATTTTCCTCACTTCTGCTTCTTAGAATCACTTTCTCAAATACTCAGTTCACGTTCCATATCCTACAGGAGACATCTCCTGATCCCCTTAGTTTTGGGGGCTCCATCCTCAAATTACCACATGTCAGTCTCCATGCTGTATCATGCCTTCCCCTCTCTCTCCCAGTAGAATATAAGCTTCTTGAGAGCAGAGACTGTTTCTTTCTGTTTTGGCATCCTCAGCACCTAGCGCTCTGCCTGGTATATAGTTGTCATTTAATAAATGCTTCTCCAATGAGATTGGAAGTAATTTGTCCCAAACCACACAGACAGTAAGAGTAGAGTTAAGATGTATAGCTGCTTACACTTGGCACAAATAACCTGGGGGACTTCAGCACTTTCACGTTATCTAAGTCACATCAAAATTCTCTGCTTGGCCAAACCTTTTAAGTTCTGAAGAAGCTAGAACGTTAATTTATCAGCTTCCTTTACACTTCTGTCAGTCAGTCAATCAATAAATATTTATGAAGAACCTACTATGTGCCAGGCATTGTACTAAATGTTGAGGATACAAAGAAAGGCAAAAGACAGTCCCTGGTTTCAAGTCTAATGAGGGAGACAATGTGCAAACAATTATGTACAAGTAAGATATAGACAGGATAAGTTGGAGATGATCAAAGGACAGAAGGCACTAGAATTAAGAGGGGTCGGGAAAGTCTTCCTTTAGAGGTGGGATTTTAGCAGGAACTTGAAGGAACTCAGGGAAACTTAAGAGGCAGAAACAAGGAGGGAGATGATTCTAGGTATGGCAGATAGCCACTGAAAATGCACTGACTTGGGAGAAAGAGTGTCTTATTTGTGGAGCAGCCAGGAGGCCAGTGTCAAAGAGTATGTGTTGGGGAGGAAGAAGACTGGAAGGTGAGAGAGGGGTTATGAAGGATTTTGAACACCAAATAGAAAGTTGTATATTTGATTCTGGAGGTGATTTGGGAGCCACAGTGTTTGACTGAGTAGGGACAGACGTTTAGAGATCACTTTGACAGCTGAGTGGAGGATGGGCTAGAGTGGAAAGAGACTTGAGTCAGGCAGCCCTGTCAGTAGGTTATTGCAATAGTCTGGGTATAAGGTAAGGAAGGTCTGTACCAGAGTGGTGGCAGTGTCAGAGGAGAGAGGAGGGCATCTGTAAGAGACGTTACAGAGGTAAAATAGACAGGTCTTGGTGACAGACAGTATAGAGGAGGATGAGACAGTGAGGAGGCAAGGATGACACCTAGCTATGAGCCTGGGTGATTAAGAAGATAGCAGTAGCCTAGACAATAATAGGGAAGTTAAGAAGAGAAGAAGGTTTTTGGGAAAAAGATAATGAGTTCAACTTTGGATATATATGGAGCTTAAGATGCATACAGGGCATCTGGTTTGAGACATCTAGTAGGAAGCTGGAGATGAGAGACTAGATGGTGGCAAAGAGGTTAGGGTTAGATAAGGAAATCTGAGAATCATCAGCATAGAAATGATAGCTGAACTGATGGGAGCTGATGCGATCACCAAGTGAAATGGCATAGAGAAAGAAGAGAAGAGGGCCCAGGACAGAGTCCCACAGTTGGTGGGAATGAATGACCCAGATGAAGATCCAGCAAAGAAGACTGGGAAGGGACAGTCAGATAGGTAGAAGGACAACCAGAAGAGAGTGATGCCCTGAAAACCTACACAGAAGAGAGGATCAAGGAGTGTCAACAGATCAACAGATCAACAGTGTCAAAAGCTACAGAGATGGATGAAGATTGAGAAAAAAAGGATTTGGTGATTAGAGCTCATTGGTAACCTTGGTGAGAGCAGTTTTGATGAAATTATGAGATTGGAAGCCAGACAGTAGAGAACTAAGAAGAGAGTGAGAGGAGAGGAAGTAAAGGCACCACCTTGGTTGACCACCTTCTCAAGGAGTTTAGTCACAAAAGACAGGAGACCTATGGGACAATAATTAGCAGGGATGGAAGGATCGAGTGGTTTTTTGAGGATGGGGGAGACATAGGCATGTTTGTAGATGCAAGAAAGCTGCCATTAGGGAGAGATTGAAGGTAAGTAAGAGAATGGGGATAATGCAGGGGCAATCTGCTGGAGAAGATGGGATGAAATGTGATCACTTGTGCAAGTGGAAGGGTTTGCCTTAGCAAGGTCACTTTTTAATATGAGAGATAGGTCTGAAGGGGAAGGAAGTGGCAGAAGGTTCAGGGTGATGTGAGGTGAGGAGGAGGAAGAGGAGGAAGAGGATGAGGAGGAAGAGGGAGCTCTCAGTGAATGGTCTCATTTTTTTCAGTAAAATATGAGGCAAAGTTCTCAGATGAAAGGGTAGGGAAAGGGAGAGCCATGTGACATTTATGAAGAGATGAAAAGGTTTGGAAGAGCTGCTGTGGTGAGTGGGATAGTGAGTTAGAGAGGTATAAAAGGATTGCCTTACAGCAGTAATGGCCCAGTTAAAATTATATTACATAAATGTGTAATGGACCCAGTCAGCACAGTTTCATGATTTTCTCCAGCTCGGTTCAGTCCCATGAGAATAAAAGTCAAGGTATCAGATGGTCTTAACTCTCATTTTCCAACTGGTACATCATAGTAATCTTTGCCTCTTTATTTCCCCTTTTCCAATCTGAATAACTGAGGATAAACAAAGGATGTGTATCCCCAGGGGATACTTGCAAGGTAGAGGTTAGGTGGTAACTGGGAGAGACTAAAGAAGGTAGAAAGGAGAAGGGGCTGTGGGGAGAATAATGGGAAAATAAAGAAGAAAGGGAGGGTAACAGGAGGGATTTTTGCCCTGATCTTCCAGTGGCTAGATCGCACTGAACGGAGGACTTTATAAAGACAACTGACTAGCCCAGCTGCCAGAATTCTCAGATCTGAGAAACTGGAAATAAAATGGATCATGCTCTTGAGCCATGCATGGTAGAATGAAGAAGAGAAAGAGAAAAATATGCCAACCATCTCTTCCCTGCCCTTCCAACCTGTAGGAAGCAGACTCATTGCAGAGAGTCAAGACCAGATTTGTGGGGAAGGATTCCATCTCTATATCTTTGATCTAAAGTGCTACAGCATTTCTTTAATACATCCCATTCTCTCCTCTGATTCTGCCACCCCTCTGGCACAGGCTCTCATCACCTCACGCCTAGATTACTGCAATAGTTGCTGGTGGGTCAGCCTGCTTTAAGTCTCTCCCTACTCCAACCCATCCTCCATTCAGGTGCCAAAGTGATTTTCCTAAATCACAGGTCCAATCATGTCAATTCCCTACTCAATAAACCCCAGGGGCTCCCTATTACCTCCAGGGTCAAATATAAAATCCTCTGCCATTCACAAGCTGACCCCTTCCAACCTTTCCAGTCTTCCTATACTTTGCTCTCCTTCATGAGCTCAAAGATCTAGCTATCTCATCCTTCTTTGCTCTTCTCACACATGACACTCCCATTTCCTATCCCTGTGCCTTTGCATGTCCCCATGCCTGGAATGCTCTCCCTCCTCACCTCTGCCTTTTTAGTTTCTCTGGCTTTCTTCAAGATTCACTTCAAATCTCATCTTCTTCTGGAAGAAGACCTTTGGGCTACTCTGGATATATCTTAAATGTACCTAGTTATTTTCACATTGTCACCCTTGTTAGAATATGAGCTCCTTGAGGGTAAGAATTTTTGCATAATGCCTGGCACATAGTAGGTACTCAATAAATGTTTGCTGGCTGAGTGATCAATGTCAAATATTATATACTAGGCTTTAAAAAAAGTCCTATTAATACATCTCCAAACTAGGAAGCACAATGAGATAATCCTCTCTCACTGTACCCAGTAGGAAAACACTTCCTTCTATTCCTGGGAAGCAGCAAGGCCTGAATATATTTGGCTAAAAAAAAGTTGAAAAAAATGTTTTTCCTAGTTCTGATGGTGGTTGAAATTAAGTTGGCATTTCAGTATAATATAAAATGCTATTGTGATTTGTAATGTAAAATCATACTCATAGCACTTAAGAATGGGAAGGGACCTTGCAGATCATTTCATTCCATCCTTCTCATTTTAGAGAAGAAGAAACCAAGGCCTAGAACAGTGAAGTGGCTTTTTCAAGGACACAGAGGTTATACGTGGCACTTCCACAGGTCCAATCCTATTACTGTTAATGCTACTATGGAACTGCCGATAACAATGGCCACAATACTTGCATGCAGTTGGGACAGCATTTCATTGATCTGGTTGAAATGAAATTCACTATTGTGAATTTTTCTGCACGACAAATGGATTTTCTCCAGTCCTTGTTGAGATATAATTGCTGTGTTCTCTCACTAAAGATCGCGAACACTTGAGTGAAACTTCAAGAATAATGGAAGAGGCAGATCCATCCCCAAAGCCTCATCACTTCTGTTTACATATATTGATTAGGATGTAAAGAGAGTCCTTAGACTATCTATCTAGTACCTTTCTGAGAATTATGCTCACTGGTCCTAACCAATAACGGGGCAAAGGAGGAGGAGGGTGGGGGGAACTGGAGACCCAGAGGTAATTACTCCTTAAGGAGGGGAGAAAAAAAAATATATGCCACTCAAGTCTCTTCCTACCTATTCCAAGTTAGAGGGAGCTGCAAGGGTATAATGAATGATTACTTGTACTGTATAATGACCAAAGCTCCCCAGTAGGATTTTTCCACATAAGATGCATACAAGTTAAAAGACAATTTAAGAAGCTGTTGGCACTTGCTTACTAATGTGGCTGGCTAGTGAGTAATGGATATCTTCTTGAAGCCCTGATAACCAATCAAGATTTATGTTTGCTAGGGCTGGACTTTGATAGCCCAGGTAAATACCAGTGGGACTGGTACCCCAAAGGGCTGCCTACTCTCTGGAACTTTGGGAAGTATTGTGCTTAAAGGGTTTAAATTTACATTTTCTAGTTCATTGACAGAAATTTGTTCAGATTGGAAATGGTAAATTAACAACCAGACTTCCTTCTTTCAACTCAATTCAATCCAACAAACTCCCCAATCTAGAAATCCAATCCTAATCTTCTAAAGTATGGCTATGTAAAGCATGGAATACTACAGCCTCAAAAAATTAAACCTGTGGGTCACCCAAAGGGCAATGGAGACATGCACAATGAGAGTCACAGTAACTTTTTTTTCCTTTGGGGGATTTCTAGATTTGCAATATTTTTTGATGCTGTTTCCTTTGATTTATTCAAATCTCTCAAGCTTTGGTTCTTGAATTGGGTCTATGCATCCAGTTCAGGCTTTGCTCCCATGAGCACTTTGCTTTTTGGGTCAGGTGGTCAGCCCTGTGTGGACTCAGCTTGGGTTCCTGTGCTAACCTCTACCTCCTGGGGTGAGGCCCTAGCAGGGGTGGGGAAACTGTGGCCTTGAGGCCACATGTGGCCCTCTAGGTTCTCAAGCACAGCCTTTTGACTAAGCCTAAGTTTTTTAGAAAAAATTCTTTTATTAAGAGGATTTGTTCTTGTAATAGTAATGAAATTTGAATTTCCTTTTGTATTGCTAAGCTGAGAGGTACTTAGCACCTAGTTTCAAATTAAGCCTCTGTTAAAGAAACAGAAGGTATGAACTTCTGTTGCTGACCTAACAGGAAGGGGATGAAAAGGAAATCCCTGTTGCTGACGTGACAGGAAGGGGCTGAATAGGGAGGAGCAATACTGTATATAAGGAAAAACACTAGCTGGGAGAGTCAGAACTTCCTGGGAACTTGTGGTGGAGGAACTTCTTTGGAGGACCAGCCAGAGCTGCAGAAGACTGAGGAAGCATGACTGTGGTGCCAGTATTTTGTCCGTTTGTGGCTTTGTTAAGCCTTGACTTCCCAGGAACAGAGACTGTGAAGGATTTAAGGTGGACTGGACACTGTGAGCTTCAGTGTAGAACAGAAACTACACAGAGAGCTGGACAAGGAGCTGGGAGCTGTCTGCCTTTGAACCCAGGTGACAGTTTGGTGAATCCAGGTAGGAACTGGGACCATGGAAGGGGATCCAGGGAATCTGAGAGCCTACCCTGAGTCAAGTGAAAGAAGACTTTACTTGGATACTGTGTACTGAATGAGAAGATTGTGATCTACTTGTGACTGTGGAGTGGATGGCCTGTGTATTTCTGATGACTGAATAGTGAATGATAACTGAATAGTGACTGATTTGTAGCTTAGTGTGCCCCATGAGTGGAGAACTTTGACTACTGAATTTTGTGATCCTTAAGGAGGAAGCCTCCTTAAGGATGATTGAATGATAGAGTTGATTGAATGATTGAGTTACTAAGAGATTGATTGACTAAATGATTGTGCTATGTTCAAAACTATGTGACCACTGTGGTGAAAACTGTGGCCATTTTAGTGAAAAGTTGTTGTGAATGCTGTATTTTGATTTTCTGTGATAAGTTGTAATATTCTGAATGCTGTACCTTGATTTTCTGTGAATGTTTTCCCCTGATTTGCTACAGAATAAACAGAGTTCACTATACTATGTAATCAGAACCTTGAAAGCTGTTCACAGCAGCAGTCCTCTGCAAAGCTGCTCATGCTTAGCTTTACAGTTCTGTGAAGTCTGGATTCAGTCAAAGGGTCATACTTGAGATCTAGAGGGTCACATGTGACCTGGAGGGCACAGGTTCCCCATCCCTGCTATTGGATCTTTGAGGCTCAGAGCACTAGATATTTAAGGCCCTCTCTGGGATTTCAGGACCAAGTGTTAGGGATATTAGAACCCTTGGGTCTAGGCTGTCTGAGCAATGCAGCACTACACTGATTTCGTCACTACCAATTCCAGACATTTCTAAGATCCCCACTCCAGAGCTTTCTGACAACCCTAGGTTCCTTCACTCTTTCTGTCTTAGGACATAGAGCCCCTCAGGCAACATGTGCCTCTGGCCAGTCTCTGGTCATACTGGAAGGCTACTCTGAAATAATTGGCTTTGTTTTTGCTAGTGGTCTCCTTTCCTAACAATCCTGGGGATTCTGGCTGACATCTTGTACAGTGCTGGTCTGAAAGAAGTTACTTACTGTAACTTCTCACTGGATTTCTTCATCACTGTTCAGTCTTATGTAGACGTCAGTGTTTTGCTACAATAAGTACATGGGAGGCTGCCTCCTGTTCAGGAAGCCATACTGGCAACTTTTGTGCTCAATTTTCTGTACTCATAACTACAGATGTATTTAACTTTCTGATAACTATAATTTATACAAGAGCATTATGCTATTTTGTTTCCAAAACTATTTTTTTTTGCTTTTTGGAGAGGGGAAGGCAGGGCAGTTGGGGTTAAGTGACTTGCCCAAGGTCACATGGCTAGTAAGTGTTAAGTGTCTGAGGCTGCATTTGAACTCAGGTCCTCCTGACTCCAGGGCTGGTGCTCTATTTACTACATTACCTAGCTGCCCCTCAAAACTTTTCTAAATGAAGTTTAGTATTTTGTTGACCTTTTGGGAGAAAGTAACAAATTTCATAGGGATCAAAGTCTCCTCTGCTGGCTGGATCCTTATGCAGATCACTCCCTCTAACTATAGGTGCCCCACAGGGCTCTGTCCTGGGCCGTCTCCTCTTATGCCTCTATACTACTTCACTTGGTAAGCTCATCAGCTCCCATGGATTTAATTACTGCCTCTATACTGATGATTCCCAAATCTACCTTTCTTGCCCCAACTTCTTTGTTGACCTCCACTCTCCCATCTCCAACTGCCTTTCAGACATCTGAACTGGACGTCCAGTAGACATCTTAAACTCAACATGTCCAAAACAGAACTCATTATCATTTATCCTTAAAGCTTTCTCCCCACCCCGCCACTTTTCCTATTATTGTACAGTGCAATACCGAACTCTCTGTCCCACAGACACACAACCTAGAAGTGATCCTGGACTTCTCACTCTCTCTTATTGCCCATTTCCAAGCTTCTGCCAAGGTCTATCTATTATGCTTTGTGATATCTTTTGAATATGCCTCCCTCTCTCCTCTGACACTTGCCAACGCTCTAGTATAGACTCTCATCACCTCACACCTGGAGTATTACAATAACACGGTGATGGGTGTACCTGCCTCAAGCCTCTCTCCACTCCAATCCATCCTCCATTCAGCTGCCCAAGTAATTTTCCTAAAGAGCAGATCCCTTTATAACCTAGTCCCTTCCTACCTTTCCAGTCTTCATATACCTTACCCCCTGCCATGTACTCTTCTAGCCAGTGATTCTGGCCTCCTTTCTGTTCCATGGACAAGACACTTTATTTCTCAGCTCTGGAGATTTTCTCAGGCTGACCCCATGCCTGGAATGCTCTCCCTCCTCATCTCTATCTCCTGGCTTCCCTGGTCTAATTAAAATCTCATTTTCTACAGGAAGCTTTTTCCAATCCTTCTTTATTCAAGTGCTTTCCCTCTGTTAATTTTTTCCTATTTTTCTTTTTTTTCTATGTATTTTAATTTTATTTTAGTTTGCATCATTCATTTCCACAAGATTTTGAGTTACATATTTTCTCCCCCTCTTTCCCCCACCCACCACCCC
>JAQQSU010008088.1:0-13046 GCA_028627135.1 Pseudochirops cupreus | reverse complement strand
CACATATCTGAGTATGTATGTATATCTATCTACACAATATATACACACACACACATATATATGTATATATATATATACATATATATATATATATATACATACACACACACACACACACACACACACACATATATATATATATATGAACACATAGAGGGCATAAGATCAATTGAATGGGAAGGGACACTATACTAAAAGATGAAATCCTGAGGTGAGAGAGGATTAGATTGAGAGGAAATAGGGAGAGATAGAATGGGGTTGAGCATCTCATGGAAGAGACAAAGGAAAATTGGTACAATAGAGGGGGAGAACAGTAAGGCAAAAGGGAAAGAGTCAACCTTACTCTCACTGAACTTGGCTTAGGAAAGAAATGACTTAATTCTAAACTGGGCATCTTGCCACACAGGAAAATAGGGGGAAAGGGGGTGAGAGGTAGGATGATGGAGAGGAGGGCAGGGTGGGGGGGAGGGAGGATTGCTGGAAGTATACACTTCTGTAAAGAGACAGGGACAGGGTGGAGTATAGAACAAGAGAGGATGACAGGAGAGGGACATATAATCAGTCTCTCACAATATGTCCATTTTGGAGATGTTTTGCGTAACTAGACATATACAGTCTGTAATGAATTACTTGTCCATCCAGTGTGAGTGGGTGATGAGGCAGGAAGGGAAAGAATCTAGAATTTAAAGTTCTATAATGAAATGTTAAAAATATATGTGTGTGTATAATAATAACAATAATAATTATTATTATTACTGTTATTATTATTGTTAACTACATGCAACTGGGAATTAAGATATACAGGCACTGGGGTAAGGAGTTCCATCTTGCCATGCTGGAAAGTCACAGGGGTGATGGGGGAGGACATAGGAGAAAACAGATTGGGGGAGGGGTTATACAGTGGGATGTATGTTTTGGGATGGTAGGGGGTAAGATGGAGAAAATTTGTAACTCAAAATTTTGTTGAAATCAAAAATAAATAAATTAGTTTTTTAAAAAAGAGACAGAACTTCTGGGAGCAAGCATCATGGAGGCATGCTGGAGAGAGAGAAAGAGAACTGCCAGGAACGAGAATTGCTGACAGAGAGAGAACTTTTGGGAGCAAGCATCTGGAGGCTGGGCTGCTACTACTAAACAGAAGAGAACTGAGAACTGAACTGAGAACTGAGAAGAGAAATGACAACTGAGGACTGAAATGAGACTTCAGAAGAACTGAGAAATGAGAAGAGAAGAAAACTGGGAGGAGGCATGCCTGTGGCATTGTTTCTTTGTCTGTTTTGATGTTACTTTGTCAGATTCATCTGCAGATAGAGGATGGTGCTGTTGTTATAGAAGCCCTGGGACCTTGCTGCTGGTTCAGAAGTGCTGAAAGAGGATTTTCTTGATGTATATTTACAGAAATCCTGCAGGAAGGTCTGCTGATGATTTCAGATGTCCAGGGACTATTCTGATGATTTGTGTTGATTCCTTAGACGTTGTCATTGCATCTATGTTGATTTCTCAGGCAGAAAGTGAATTGATGAGGATGCCAGCAATGTGCTGAATGTTATTGTGGCTTTGTTAAGCCTTGTCTTCCCAGGAACAGAAACTGTGAAGGACTTGAGGTGGACCAGACACCATGAGCTTCAATATAGAACAGGAACTGAACAAGGAGCTGGATAACAAGGAGCTGCCAGGAGCTGGGACCATGGAAGGGGAACCATGGAATCAGAGAGCCAGCCTCAAGTCAGGATGAAAAGACCTCTCCTTGGGTATTTAATGCAAACTGTGAAGATCATGATTTACTAGGGGTGAAAACTTTAACATTTAGATCAAGTTAAGAACCTACTAATTAATGATGATTGAAAATTAATCTCCAATTAGTAATAAAGAAGAGATTTTGAAGAGATTAAGACAATATGACCTGGGGTGGAAAACTTTTTACCTCTGTACTTTGTGTCGACTAAGGAGGCTTGCCTCCTTAAGAATGATGGAGTTACTAAATTAATGTACTTTGTTTAAAACTATTAACTCTTTGGTGAAAACTATGTGGTAACTATAGAAATAAGTTGTTAAGCAATAATATTGTAAATGGTGTATTTTAATTTATGTGAATGTTTTGCCTTAATTTGGTACTGAAGAAATAGAGAGTTCACTATACTGTGTAATCAAAACCTTGAAAGCTGTTCACAAAAACAGTCCTCTGGAAAGCTGCTCGTGTTTGGATTTATAACCACTATTGAAAATATAGATAAGAGATAATGTGGCTCAGAACCACAGAGGTGTTTGCATTAAATGGAGGCAAGGGCATGGAAATGAAAGATATTTTGGAGGTCAATTCAACAAAAGTTGGGTATTAACTGAGAGTAAGATTTTACTATCTGGCTGTTCCCCTAGACTTCATAATATCTAAAACATCCTGCTGGAGGACTTCAGTTCTGAAACACACCTCCTCAGTACCCTGGATTCTCTTCTTTTCTCTTATGGAAGATAGTGGAGAGTAGATATTAGAGAGTTCCTCCTAGATCCTGAATTTATGGAGCATATTGAGGGTAGCCACCGTACCATTTCTCATTCAGCTTCAGGGTTTTATCATTACTCTCCACAATTACTACCCCTGACACCCCCACCCCCTTCTGGATTTTCAGCTTCATTTTATGCATTCACTTCACCTAATAGATTGTGAGTTCCTTGAGAATTTAGGTTTTCTTTTGCATTTCATTTTTTCTTTTTTTTTTCTTCTTTTGCATACCTAGTGCTTAGCATGGTGACTGGCATCAAAGGCACTCAATAAACGCTTTTCACTGATTGAATGAGAAAGAGATAAGTGTCAAGGATGACTCTGAGATGGCAAAATTGCTGATAAGAATAGGTTTTATAGCTTTGTAAGCCCACTTCTTGCTTTTAAGTCATTGTTGGAAATATAATTTCCCACTACATTATGGGTCACTGGAAACATAAATGTCTGAGTTTTGTGTTTTATGATTTGCAACCTTGCAATTTGACAAAGATAAAGATTACTTTTAAAGAATCCTTATGCCATGAAACATCTTGTGATTATAGAACACATGTGAATTAACAAATCAAATCCAACATCCTCTCTACCTCAACATTCATAATCATTGTAATGTTATTAATAATAATAGCTAACATTTCATTAGTGCCAACTTTGCCCCAGTTACTGTGCTAAACATTTTACAGTTATCTCATTTGATCCTCACAGTGATAGGAGGTGGTATCTCAGCTGAGAAAATGGAGGCAGAGAGAGGTTAAGTGACTTGCCCAAGGACATATAAGTTTTAAGTTTCTGGAACTGGAATTTAACTCAGGCCTTTCTGACACCAGGACCAGTGCTCTTTCTGGTGCAATGGTGGAATCAACTCATTACTTTCTTCTAATGTTTGCTTCTCATCAATATACTGATAAATTAACTAAAGAAAATAAGCAATAAAGGTTTATATTAAACTCTGAATAACAGTATTCTTCCATTTATTTTTTTAAAGTGTCAAGTATTAGATTGATATATTTTCAACAACAATTGGGAATCAATGAGGATAGTACATAACGTTCTGCTGCCTAGTAAAATCAGAATGATTCAGTATGTAAACAGGAACATCTGGAAAACATCATCTATAAGGAATCCTTCCATTTCTGGGGTGTGTGTGGTGTGTGTGTGTGTGTGTGTGTGTGTGTGTGTGTGTGTGTGTGTGTGTGTGCATGCCATTAAGGACACCTTCAATTTGCTCCTGAAGATTTCCTAAAGTTGAGAAAATGGGTGTACAGGTTGGTTATTTGGGGGGCAGTAATAGCATCCATTATTTTCCCTCATTCTTTTTGTATCTTTCCCATTCTGAAGCATTCCATAAGACTATCCTCAATGCATTAAATATTGTCTTATTTCCATCACAGATTCCTTTCTTATGCCCTTAGTCTGCTCTCAAATTTGTCTTCTTGAGTACTCATTTCAATTCCCTTTCATAGCATATTTAGGACAATAATCTACAAGGTAAATATTCATGGCTTTACAGAAAACTATACTTCCTGAAGTTGAAGCTGAAGTGAAAGGAGAGACGACTGTGGGCTCAGGAATCTGGTAGGTGGGTAAGAAGACATAGATGCAAATTATTTCCTAGACTTTTTCCCCTGTCCATTTAAAGGTGTCAAAAAATACCCTTAGGACTAGTTTTGATCATCTCTAAGGTTGAAAACTGTTATAGATGTAGAGAAGGAAAGAATGTGGGATTTCTTTTGGGTACTGAAAAGTTAGTGAATGGGTGCCTTGAATGAGAAAATGTACCAGGAGTATGAGTTTAAGAGAATTTCATCCCTGGTAAGTTCCCAGGAGAACTGTCAGTGGGTTCATGTCCCACCTTTAGAACACACTGGATCTGTGCACCTCAGGTAAGATACCTCGCCTCTCAGTATCTAAGGAAAATGTAAGGTGCTGATCCCTGCCATTTACCGTATGCTCCTTTCTCCAACACAAAACAATTTTACCACCATCACCTTACACAAAAAAGAACAGTTGTGGAAGGGCATTAATTAGATTTAGTCTTATATCATTTACCTCAAGTGGGTATTTTCCAAGGTCTTCCTAGGCAGTTCAGGAAGAGAGTA
This sequence comes from Pseudochirops cupreus, assembly GCA_028627135.1. NCBI lineage: Eukaryota > Metazoa > Chordata > Mammalia > Diprotodontia > Pseudocheiridae > Pseudochirops > Pseudochirops cupreus. Next base: position 8,450 of record JAQQSU010008088.1, on the reverse strand, counting down.
CTAGTTGGGAGGCCATGGAGGTGCCCATAGAGTGACATAGAGCATGGGCTTTCAGGATATTGAATAACACATTATTAACATATACAAGAGATTCTGAGCATGTTTAAAGACATCATGTAATGACGGCTATGGAACTTGTGGCTAATAGAATTCATCATTTAACAAAGACATTTATAATACAATGGTTCTAGTCCTACTTAAAAAGGTGCAGTGACAGATGTATTAAGCAATGATGATACACATAGTATGATAAAGTGTAGAGCCAGAGCTCTGCACACATTTTTCATGGGAAAAAAATATGTAAATTCTATTTCCCACACACCTTCACCAAATTTACCTCTGGTAGTCTCTACTTGTGTTTGTTACCAGCTAATCTCATGTTCTACTTGAATGGTGGAGTTTGTTATAGTCTCTTCATCATTGTCCTCTCTTCATTTTTGTGTCAGTGTTAGGATTCTTAAGAACGACTATGTGTAAAACCCATTGTCAGATGAACAGGGAAAGGGGGGGCCATGGTAGGGAGGAACAGGTGTTATAGCAAGGAATTATTTAGTATTTCTGCTTTTTTGGAATCAACCACTGTATTTCAGCCTTGGGTAAGAGTGCTAGTGTTGTTCCTTTCATCTTGAGCCAAGCTGTCATGATTCTGTGGAATGTGCAATTTTTCAAAATAACAAAGAGACCTGGCCATGACCCCAGTGCATCTAGACTATGGGGTTCTCTTGCACTGAGAATTTCTTCAGTGTTTTTACTCTTTTAGATAAGATTTCAGGAAAGGCTAGCATCATCATATAACCACCTCGTCCTCCCACTCACTACCCCATTCAGTTTTATGTCCTCCCTTTGATGGAGTAGTTCAGGATTTTGATCATAGAGACAACAAAAGGGCATTCATTGCTTTAAATAATCAATTTTCAAGTTAAGAGAATATTACATATTTGATAGTATATCCTAAGATACTCCTATATTTTGGGGCATCCTGTTAGGGGCCACTAATAGATCCAGTCCATCACGTAACCTAATAAGCTAGAATTAATTTAAATTTAAGTCTGTCCTTGAAAGTGCATATTTCTTTCATTTAAATGGTGAATATTTCTATTTTTAACACATAATTTCATCCCTCTTCTCTCTCATTGATCATCTAGATTCCTAGTAAATATATATGTATATTTACAGTTTAATAAACTTCAAATAAATTTCCTCCAAGCCCTAACCTTTATTTTCATTTCATTTCTAGAGATGCCTGTATGCTTGTAGGTTTTGGCTTTGTCAAAATCTGACATATTTCAATTTAGTGAGAAAGATTTCTCCTCATATCCTTTCCAAGAAGAAATAAGAAAGACTGAAAATCTCCCAAGAATATTTACATTTGCAGAATTCCTAGCCTATTTTTACAGGGTCTCCAAGGATTCAAATAACATGAGAGAAGTTATTTTTTATTAAGTGTTCGTCCAAATTTTACATGAAAACCAATTGGAGTTCAACTATTACTGATTTAGATCCTTCTCTCCATTCAGTTAATAGAACATTCTTTACTAAACTAATGAGAAGCATATAAACAGACAAATTTTATCCATCACTCCTAAGTAAAAATACGGATGTTATTCACTTTAACAGCTTGGTAAATAAACCAGCAACAGAGTCCATCATTTAGTTTTTCACCTTTATAAGTTTAAACTTCATATACTGAATCTCATCTTGGTAATTCAGTCTTTTCTTGACCTTCAGGGAACAATGAACTTTTGATATTGTTCCATCATATGCAGATTAATTTTGCTTATCAAATAATGGTCAAGATTTTTGGAAAAATGCAATTGACTAAATCAGAAAAAAAAATGAAAAACAAATAAGCAAACTTAACCATGGTGGTAATTTCATTCATTTGAGCAACATTTATTAACCTCCTACTATTTATAAGTCACTGTGCTATATACATTTAAGCATATAAGACAAAAAATAGTCCTTGAATTAAAAAAAAAAACATATTTTTTGGAGACTGGGATGGATTGATGGTGGTGGCAGGCAAGACAGGGAACACAATTACAATATGCTATTCAATTGCTACATGACCGTATTTGGGCTCAACTCAAAAATAGTGGAGTCATTTACCATTTCCTTCTATAGTTCATTTTACAGATGAGGAAATGAGGCCAACAAGGTTAAGTGACTTGCCAAGGATCACATACCTAGTAAGTGTCTGAGGGCAGATTTGAACTCAAGATGATGAACCTTCTTGACTCCAAGCCTAGAGTTCTATCCACTGTAACATCTAGCTTCCCAATTATAATATATCCACAAGTAATTTTTTAAAATTTATTTTAAATTTTAGACTAAATGACCAGAACACAAATACAAAATGGAGAAAAGAAACAAAAACATATCTTAAACTCAAATATTGAAACTTAAATACAAAGAAGGAAGAAAAAGTATGTCATGTATATAGAAGAACATAAGAGAGGATTTAAAATATGTAACAATAAAGTTATAATATAATTTATAAATAATACATACTGTGTTGAGAATTGTCCATCTTTGCTTTCTTGTAAATTTTCTTTTGTTCTCTGCTGTGCACTTTTCTTTTTTTTTTCTATTTTCTCCTCCCCCACAACTTCTCAGAAGGCTAAAATAAATTTAGACATGTACTTCTACAGTTATAGCTAAATACATACACATATACATATATACATACAGATGTGGACATATACTTTCTTAAATATACTTTATTCCTGATCTTTGTTTTCATGTTTGTGCACATTTCTTGTTTCCTATCCCTCCTGCCTCCTCTACTTTATTTTTACCCACTACCTTGCCCTCCTATTACCTGCCTCCTTCCCTACAAGGTTCCCTCCCCTATCTCCCAATTTGCATAAATCTAATGAACTTTCTATACCACCCTTTTACCTGTTCCCTCAACTTCCCCTCTAAAGATCCTTCCCTTGCCCCCCCCATGCCCATACAATTTTATTTTTTTCTGAATTTATAGGACTTTTATGCTATTCCAAATACATATGTATTGTTCCCTCTTAAACCCATTCCCAATGAAGTTACCAGAATTATCAGCCTTACTCCCCATCTAATTCCTCTGTATCAATTCTTTCTCCTACACCTCATTTGTATAAAATAATCACTCTTCTAGCTGTTCATAAATGGCTTTACTTCTTAAATTTATATCATATTCATGTTTACCCTAATCTTTCTTGTGATCTACCCAATTATTAATAAGAATCTTAAACATATGTTTTGCATTTTACATATTTAAAAAGTAAACAGTTTGCCCTTATGAATCCCTTATTATCAGTCTTCTGTTATGTGCCTTATATTTCTCTTGGTTCTTGAAGGTCGAAATGTTCTATTAAGTTCAGGATTTTTTTTTTTACAAAGTCTTGAATGTTTGAGAGTTTATCAGATGTGTACTTTTCTTCATCCAGTACAATATGTATGTAAATTTGCAGGACATGATATTTTCAGGCTGAGCCCTAGCTATGTTCCTCTTCAATATGTTGTGTTCCAAGACCTGTGGTCCTTTAATGTCTCTGCTTCTAGGTCTTCTGTAATTCTGATTTGTGACACCACCATATTGAGATTCTTTTAATTTTGATGCTTTTAATATGTTATCCTTGAGCTGGGGATTTTGGGATTTGACTATGATATTTCCATGCATTTTCCTCACAGAATCTCTTTTAAGTGATGATTTACAATTTTTTTCTATTTCCACTCACCTCCCCATTCTAACATTTCAGGACAATTTTCTTGAATTATTTCTTAAATTATTGTATCAAGATTATTTTTGATTGTAACTTTCAATTAGTCTTATTATTTTTATATTTTCTCTTCTTGATCTATTCTCCAATTCTGTTGCTTTTCATAAAAGATGCTTCACTTTCTCTTCTATTTTTTCATTATTCATATTTTGTTTAATTATTTTTTATCTCAAAATTTCACTGTCTTCACTTTGCCCAATTCTAATTTGTGAGGTGTCATTTTCTTCCTGAAGATTCTGGATCTCCTTTTCTAATTGGTTGACTTTCCTTTCATAACCTTATTATTTTTCTTGGATTATTCTTATTTTAGTTTATATCTATCCTCTATCTCTGTAATTTGATTTGTAAAGTCTTTTTTTTAATATCTTCTATGAATTCTTTTGTGGCAAGTGACCATTTGATGTTACTCTTTAGGGGTTTCTTTAGTTCAATACCCTCTTCTGAAGATGAACCCCAATAACTTCTATTCCCATAATGGCTTTCTACGATTGGATTGTTTTTCCTTTGCTTGTGCATTTTTTGTGCTAACAACTTAATTTTTGTAATCACATGCTGGGGTATGGGAAATGGTGCCTCTTGCGCCATATCTTCAGTTCTCCCCTCTAACCTGGGACTAAAGCCTAGCCTCCAACCCCTTGCAAGTGCCCACAGCCAAGTACTTTCTGTCCCACTGCTTCTGCACTAATTGGTTGTGTGGTGAATCCTTCTTGCCATTGCCCCTCTTTGTAACACAGCTGTGTCTGGTGTTCCTCATTAGCAGATGTTTCCTCAGGTTTTCCCTGGCTCATAAGCCCAATTCCCCTCACTATACTGGGGGTAAAATTTTGGTTGTTGGGGCCTAGGCAGCCTCTCAAACCAACTAACCCCAGAACTTCTGCTAGTTATTTAAGAGGCTTGCTGTTTGTTGTCAAAACAGAACCTAGCCTAGAGGTGTTTACTCTTCACAGGAACCAAACCTCACCCTGGGATTTTTCTTTTGATCTTCTCAAATTGTCCCAGGAAGACCAGAGTGTGCCTCTGTTCTTGTTTCTCTCTACTCACAATTTGCTCTCCCTAAAGTGCCATTTTAACTCTTCTGTGGGCAATTTGGAATTTTTTTATCTACTCAACCATCTTCCCAGAATCCTCTCCCCCAACAAGTAATTTCTGAAGAATAAACAGGTCACCACAAAAACTACTGATTTGGAGAATAAAGAATTAGAAGTTGGTGACCAAAGGAATAATTAGCAATATTCATTTAATTCCTTTGATAGTGATAGAAGAATGGGACTTTTTTATATGACATCAAGTGTCTCCCCATTCCAAAATATCCCCCATTCAGCCACCAAAGTGATTTTCCTAATGAATCAGGCTGATCATGCCATCTATCCTACTCACTCAATTCCAGTGGTTCTCTGTCACATCTAGGATGAAGTATAAAATTCTGTTTAGTGTTCAAAACTCCTTATTACCTAGGCTCCTCCTACCTTTCTGGTCTTTTTAAACCTTGTTCCCCAACATGGACTGTTCAATGCAGTGACAATAGCCTCCTGGTTGTTCTATGAACTGTATACTCTACTGCCATAGTGTTCTCTAACTATCTCCCATGCATGGAATGCTCACCCTCCTCATCTACACATACTGATTTTCCTGAATTCCTTTATGAGCCAAACAAAATCCCACTGAGGTCTGCAATACTCCCGAGTCCAGTGGAAACCAGATCAAAAGGTAATTGGGAAATATTTAACAAATAAATAAAAATATAGTATAATATAGAGGCAGCTAAGGCTCAGTGGATAAAGTGCTGAATCTGGATTCAGGAAGAACTAAGTTCAAATCTGGCCTCACTTACTCACTAGTTTTTGTGACCCTGTACAAAATCATTTATCCTTTGTTTGTCCAATCTGCTGAAGAAGGAAATGGTAAAAAACTTCAGAATCTTTGCCAAGAAAACTAATATAGGGTCACAACGCAGGACTATACTTCACAACCATAATAGAATATAATGATAATACAAGGTTTTCTAAGTCTATTGCCAGGTACAGGGATCCCTGTTATAAGTTGGTGGCCCCCTATTACTATTTGAATTTGATACCACTATTCTACAAGAAACCTTTTGCAACCCCTCTTAAATCTAGTGTTTCATCTCTCATACTTGTTTTCTGTTAATCTTATACACAGCTTTGTCCATATTTGACTTGTCAACTTACTGTTTTCCTCATTAGATTGTGAGCTCCTCGAGGTCAGGGCCTCTTTGCATCCCCAACACCTAGCAGAAGGTCAGGCACATAATAGGTGCTTAACCAATGTTTAACTATCTTATTAGTCTTGTTTTATCTGTGAGTGTGCTACATCATTGAAAATATAATGTGGCATGACCAACTTTTTTCAATCATATTTGAACAATATGCACAAACCTGGTTGAATCTAATGGCTTAGCAGCTAGATCATTTGTTGTCCTGATTAGTGCAGTGTTGCTCATTATTTTCAAACTCTCTCCACAGAAACAAATGTTCTACCTTCCAACACCGTGGCAAGAAGTAAGTGACTTCTCTTGATTCTTTTCTTTAAATTACGTGGTTTCATTTTTGAATCCTTACCAAAAACAAATATACAGACTAATAGTGCACATTTGGATTTTCCCTTTTATGATTCATAGAAGTGGGTTTCAATCAATAATATCAAAAGTAGAGAGAAGTTTGGAGGGAAGGGAAGGAATCAGGACAGAAAAACCTTACCTCAGGAATATGCTGCCTTGAATTGCCCACTGTAATATTGCCCAGAAGCCTTTTATTCATGTTCCTTTTGTGCTTGTGAAATGTGCTGAAACAAATTAAATATGCAAGGTATATTGATACATTTTATTTTCTACTGCCATTTATATGACCTCATTCATTATAATGTATAAATTTCACAAAGGAATAATATGCCAAAATACATAAAGTGAGCTAAATAGTCTCTCTATCCAAAACGCAATTTCTCCTACCAATTAAATAATTTTATTGGACAAAAAACACAAAATAATTTATAAGTCAATAAAATTATAATGTGACTAGCATAATTACATGACTTTTTTAGAATACAATATCTATTATTTCCTAATCCATTGAGATTTACTGAGTTTTATTTTCAGTTATAAATAATGGTGTTTTTAAGTTGCCACTGTGGGCTATAAGGATGTTATTCAATGCTTGCATTACTTAAAAGTGGTCCCATCAGATGCTGTTGTCTGAAAAGGTTGCTAGGGCACATTCCTCAGATCAAGAGAAACATAGTGAACTGAGCAGAAACTCTATTTTACAATACTTCTCAAGGGTTCTGTTCAGTTTTGGTGAGGATATTATCTTATTAAGTGAGTCAATTATCTGAGGCCAAGCAGGTAATTCCAGAAAGAATCCTCAACCTAAATACGGCAGCTGTTGTTGATCCACAGGCTTAAAGGGGGCAATTTTTCTCTTCCATTGGGCTTACTAAGTGCCAACAAATTCAAAACTTTATTCTTAGATCTTGTGAGTCATAACTTTTACCAACCTTCTTTTTATCATATTAAACATAGGTCTTTTGAACTTTAAGGACTACAGGAATATGGAACTGAGAATAATAACTCTCTGATCTCTACTTTTATTTTTCTTCTTTACTACCTTCATATAAGGTGAATAAATTGAAATGTAGTTTGAGATACTGGATAGAACAGTGGATTTGGAGTCAGAGAATTGGGGTTCAAATCTGGGCTGTGCCAATTTTAATTTAGGAGATCTTCGGTGAGTATTAATTCATTTTTTAAAATTAACTATTGTTTTATTTTTAGTTTACATCATTTTTTCCACAAGATTTTGAGTTACAAAGTTTCTCCCCATCTCTCCCCTGCCCACCACCCCAAAATAGCAATCCCACTGAATACCCCCTCCCCAATTCCACACTGTCTTATAGCCTCCCCCATCCCATCTCTGAGTTTGTGGTAGGGCAAGATGGATCTCCATACCATAGTGCCCACACTTCTGATTTCCCACATGCATGTACATCATGATCATGATCATCATCATCATCATCATAAATTTTAAACATTTGATTTTAAAACTCTAAATTCCAGATTCTTTCCCTTCCTCCCTCATTTCCCACCCTTAACTGGGAAGATAAGCAATTCAACATACATTGTACATGTGTAGTTACGCAAAACATTTCCATAATGGATAGATTGTGAAAGACTGACTATATTTCCCTCTATCCTATTTCCCCACACACACTTGTTCTATTCTCTACTTTCTCCCTGTCCCTTTAAAAAAGTGTGTGTTTCTAACTACCCTCTGCCCCAACCTGTCCTCCCCTCTATCATTCCCCCTCTCATCCTCTTCCCCTCCTACTCTCCTGTAGGACAAGATACCCAATTCAGAGTGTATGTCATTCCCTCCATAAGCCAAATTCAATGAGAGTAAGGTTGACCCATTTGTTTTTGCCTTCCTGTTCTTCCCCTCCATTGTAACAGTTATTCCTTGCCTCTTCTATATGAGATAATTTATCTCATTTTGTCTCTTCCCATCTCCACTCATTATATTCCTCTCACCTCTCAATTTCACCTTTTAAATATCATCCCTTCCTATTCAATTGATCCTGTGCCCTCTGTCTATGCATACCTGTATACGTATATACGCACATTCACATATGTATTCATACGCATATATACCCTCTTATATATATATGTGCACATGCATA
>JAQQSU010008087.1:0-13046 GCA_028627135.1 Pseudochirops cupreus | reverse complement strand
ATGTTGTGAATATTATAATGTTTTGAATGTTTGTCTTGATTTGTAATGGAATAAACAGAGTGTTCACTCTATTTTGTAATCTGAACTCTAAAAGCTGTTCACAGTAGCATTCCTTTGGGAATCTGCTGGTGCATGGCATTACATTGGGCCTGTTTTAACTTGTCTTTGGGTTCCCAGCACCTAGCCCTGTGCCTGGTTCACATGTGGAAGATGCTTTTGATCAGCTGATTTTTGACCACATGTGCAATGTGGATTGCAGTTGCAAACAGCTCAGCCATCATAAGAGGAGAAAATAGCTTTCTTTACTTGGAGGACTTGTCTGTACACTTCTTCCAGGTCCAAGAATAACCATAGCCATGAGAATAACAAGAAGCCTGATGTGATGATATATCCATTTTTACTTGAGGTTTCCCTGTAAAAGATAATGAACACCAAAAAAAGTCCATATAATATTGTGCATTTAGGTTGGGGTCTAAAAGACTGACCTAAGAATACAGGTGGCTCTTGGGAGGCACAGTTGCCTTCTCTGGAAGAGAAGGACATCTTAAATCTTCTGCTATCACTCCTGGAAAAGCTTGGGCCTCCCCTGGTTCCTTCCCCCACCCCTGAGTCATAGCAAGTCTTCCTTTATACTCTCTTGCTCTGCAGGGAGCTGGTGTGCAAATCTTTGTTTCACTTTCTCTGAACCTTAGCTCAGTTTCAGGGGCTATATGAGCTTCAAAAGGTACATGCCGCAGTATTCTTTTCTTTTAGAAAGCCAAAGAAATGGAAATAAATAGCAACATGAATGCTTAAGTACTGAAATGGTTTCACCTTTAATCAACACCAATACTATAATACTATAATATTTGGGCCACTGTAATGAGTTGCCATATTCAGAAAACACATGGGATGAATTTTTTTTAAGTGTATACGTGACAAGATGGGGGAGAAAGTTAATAAAATTCACTAACTTACATTTCAAAGTACCTTAATTTTTTAAATAGTTTTTCAGCATTATCTTTTTCCATTATTTTTATTTTTCTAACTTTTCTAACTTTCATGAATGAAAGTATTGAAGAATGTGGTGTATTTAAATTTCCTGTATTTTCAACTTACTTTTTATATAGAGTGTAAATGTTTTTGTAAACTGAGCATCACCATTTTCTGCATGGAAGGTATATTCTCCTGGCTGGTTCTTATGGTCACAAAACTCTGATGTGCTGCTGGAAAAAAAAAATTTGCAGATAGAGTTAACCAGACAATTATATGAAATGCTAGAGAAAAAATGATTGCTGATTATAGTTTGTAGGCTAGGCCCAATGCAGGCCAGTCTTGAGCCATAGAATGAAACAAGAAGGCTCACAGTCCATCCAGAAGTTAACAAAAAGAAGCTTACTTAGTCATATCCTCTAAAGGCTATATATTTGAAGAAAAAAAACCATATAGCACAAGGAAGAATGTGAGTGGCAGCTCTGATTGTATCTGTGTGAGTTTTAATTTTTTGTTTCACAGAAACTTCCACTAAAACTGAGGCCCAGGAAGATTAAATGCCCCTCCCAAGGTCCCACTGTAGAGAGTGGTTGAAGCCATGAGTCCAACGGACCTTTCCCCTCAGTATAATGCTCTTTCTGATTATACTGTCTACTTTCAAAGATAACAACAGAATATAAGATCTTTGAAAGTAGGGACTTAAGGATTTGTCTTTGGATTCGGGGAGTGGAAAACTCAGTAAAGATAACAGCATTCACTCAGGTGAATGCAATTTTCTTTGCCACTATTTGGGCTAGAGATGTGAGGGAAAAGCTCCTGAGTCCTTATGTGATGGCATTTGTTGTTAGGCTACCAGGCAACTGCATCAAAAATCCAAGACTTCAGGGCAACTAGGTGGCGAAGTGAATAGAGCACCAGCCCTGGAGTCAGGAGGACCTGAGTAAAAATCCGGCCTCAGACACTGACACTGTGTGACCTTGGGCAAGTCACTTAACCCCAATTGCCTTACCTTTCCCCCTCCAAAAAACACCTCAAAGTCCAAGACTTAGCTTTCTGAACCAATTAAATCTCCAAGATAGTTTCAATATTTTTTTTGTTTCTTTTCTGTAAATCTTTCCATATTTTTCTAAAATCAACCTGCTCATCATTTCTTATGGTACAGTAGTATTCCATCACAATAATATACCACAACTTGTATATGGGATTTGAACTCAGGTCTTCCTGACTCCAGGGGCAGTGCTCTATTCATTGCACCACCTAGCCACACCTCTAGTTTCAATACTTTTAAAGGAAAAACTAGTCTAGCTTACATAGTAGATAGTTTTCCTACCACATTAAGTATGTATATGGGAAACTTGGCTGTTTGCCCCTTTTCCCTCATAATGACAAGGAGAGTGACAGACACTTCCTGAGCATTCCATGAAATCTCAAGAGGTAAAAATGCCTCCTTCCCATCTCTCATGGGAACTCAGAATTGTGGGAATGTCCTAGAGAGGTTTGAGGATTCTGTAGACTCCATGAGGAATCTGCTTCCAACTCAGCCCAGTTTCCAATGTAGATGTTCCCTAGGAGAATAGGATGGCTCTTGCCCTTTCTTCTCCGATTCTTGGCTATTCTCTTGAGATTACAATGCAGCCTGACCACCCAGAAATTCAAAAAGTCTAGAGTGTTGGAACACCATAAGAGCATAAGGGTGGGGGCTGATTAATTGAATCAAGTAATACCAGCTTATTTTTCTTAAGTAAGAAAGTACCTTAACCAGGCAAAACCACCTCACAATCAATCATTCAAAAATGGGTTTCAGGCTAAGCATGAAAAAAGCTCATCACCTGAGGAGATATTGCACAAGAGACTGTCGAAACTGGGTAACACCCTGTGTGGCCTATTCAGAGAGGCTGCAAACTAGTTAAGAATTCAAGAAATTTAAGCAAGTAGAGAAGAGAGAAGAGTTTCAGGTAAATCCCTGAGAAAAAATGGTTGGAAAGGAGGATTTTGAAAAGAAGAAGCCCAGTCTTGGTCTTTGTCTCCTACCTCCCTCTATTTAGTAAAGGAGGACCTTTCAAGTTTCAGAATTCTGGAGGACTTCCCCTCGGTGTACTAACACCATCCCCAGATCAACTGACTGCAGTGTCTGCACTGGGAACCAGCAACAGAGACAAAATGAAGATTCACAGCTTTACAAAAAGCTCAGCAATAAAGCTACACCATACACGAGGGGAAGTTCATGAGTGATACCCCACCAAGTGGAGAAAAACATTGTTAGCAACTAGAAGCTGTGAGTTACTCCTTTGCCTATAAACCTAAGCTTTTGTACCTCTACATCCCATATGTACTTGTGGCACAAAGTATCATAGACCTTGGGTGGGAGGAAGATTTTTTTTTACCAATTGTTCTTATTATACCACCTTAGTAAATGCCCCTTTCTAAAATTGTCTGGCTGACTAATGGATATGAACCAACAATGATGATGGGAAGCACACCAGTAGAGGCTTTAGAGCAAATAGTATTAGAGAAGAATCCCAGCGCCCCTCAGTGTGAGTGTAAGCTGGGAAAAAGATCCCCCAAACGTCCATATCTGCTGCAAGTGGGACTTGGGTGAATAACTCTATAGCATTGCTACAAGGGTAAAAAATGCTCACTAAGAAAATAAAGTGAGGCAGCTAGGGGTTCAGTAAGTAGAATGTTGGGTCTAGAGTCAGGAAGACTCATCTTCTTGAGTCCAAATCTGGCCTCAGAAACTTACTAGCTGTGTGACCCTGGGCAAGTCATTTAATTCTGTTTGTTTTCATTTTCCTTACATGTAAAACGAGCTGGAGAAGCAAATGGCAAACCAATCCAATATATCTACCAAGAAAACCCCAAGTGGGATCATGAAGAGTTGGACGTGATTGAAAATGACTCAACAGCAGCAAAGAAACTAAAACAAGTAGTAAAAACAATAGATCTAAAACATTTTCTAACCTGAAAGAGATCAACAACATAGAAATGGATTTCTGTTACTATGATATTTATGAGGGAAGACATGGCCTAGTGAATAAGTGGCCAGCCTCAGCATCAGGACACTGATTACGACCCCAAGCCTGACTACAAGCCCATACCTAACATCTCAGTGTCTCAGTCTACTCTTTTTTTTTTTTTGAGGCAATTGGGGTTAAGTGACTTGTCCAAGGTCACATAGTAAGTGTCTCAAGCTAGATTTGAATGGAGTACCTCCTGATTCTAGGGCCAGTGCTCTATCCATTGTACCATCTGCCCCTTCAGTCAACTCTTTAAGGCTACAAATTGCAGAACAGTTGTAGATCTGCATTGTTAGAAGGAACTTTCTCACTGGAGTTCCCTATATTAGTAAAATGGTAAGGGTGAGACAAAAAAAATCTATATTTATATCTACATGTCTCTATGTCTCTCTCTCTATCTATTATAGATATAGATATATAGATATGGTATTACAAGCCTTCACATTTTGATATTAAACAGCAACAAATTTATCACCCACCTACCAGACTTCCCTCTGCTAGGCAGATTAGGGGTAGAATTATTTAAGCATAGATAGTGGTCATTAAGCCAAATTTAGAGGAAGCTGGAAGTCATTAGGGTGGTTAATTTGTAATCTTATACAAAACAATTTTTATAGCAGCTCAGGCATCCCAAATGTCTTGTACATCAAATATTAATTAGTTGAAAGAGAGAGTTGGCAAAGAGGGTCATCGAGGTAAACTTGTCTTGACTGGGAAGAGACCACCCTGAAGTCTTACACAGATCCTTGGGAGGTCATGCTACCTCATGCCTATAGCACAAGTTGGAACAAGACTTTCTATCCAAAGGTCTTCCCCTTTGGCTAGGACTCAGAGAAGCATACACCCTGGGAAAATTGTGGGGCACAGGTAAATAGTTCACTCTCACAAAAAGGGACCACTGAGGAGGCGATCGATAATAATAAAAATGGATTTCATTTATATAATAAAGATGGATTACATTTATGTAATATGTTAAGGTTTATAAAGATATTTCCTCACAACAAGCAAGTAACATAGTTAATATAAGCATTATTATTCACATTTTGTAGCTGAGGAAACATCTATAAAAGAAAGAAATTAAGAGACTTATCCAAGGCCATACCACTTGCTAGTTGTGGAGTCAAGACTAAAACGAACTTAGATGGAAGGGTGTTCTGAGAGTTCAGGGGTAATGATAAAAAGACAAACTAATACTTTTTTCTCTGAAAAATTGCAAGTAGGAAATGAAGGAATTTTGGTTTCAAGCTTCTTTGGTTTTAGAGTTGACTTGGCTGAATGATGACTCAATAAGTATAATAGGAAAGCAGTTTCTCTTTAAAATAAACTAAAGAAATCCAAGAGTTGATTTAAAAGTGATGATTAAGAGTTAAGTTTAGTTAGTAATGTGCTCAATTACATGGTAAACGGGGAAAATAATGATCAAGCAAGGTAGAGAGGTTCATGTGCTTACAGGCTTACAAATTTAGGAACCTAGAGTTGGAGTAGGGACCTTCACAACCATCAACCAGTCTCTATTACCTTCATATTTGAGAGCATACATTATTTTAGGCAATAGATGTACCTGAAAAGTTGCATGCAAATAACAATTTTTTAAAAATTCAATCCTACTTGAAATGTCCTCCTTTTTTATAGCTAGAACAATGACTTGAATTTTCTGTTCCACTAGCTAACATTTTCATATATTTGCTTTTCTTAAGGCAGGGGACCCCCTGTATTGAATATAGACATGTTTGGAGCCCTTTTCAACGTCCAAGCAGTGCTTCAGCTCTCCATGTGTCCTCCAAAGTAAAAGCTGATTGTTTTGTAAAGCCTTTGGTCAATTCTTCTCTGAGATCTATGAAGTAGAATTAGAGGATTTAGGAACACTAAGATAGAAGTACTTTATCTGATCCCCTTAGATGTTATCGACTGGGATCTATGATGTTCTTTCCCCATTCAGCTTTATTTTAATCCACCTTTCTTGCATACTTTTATGCTAGATGATATCGTAATTATCCTTGTTGGAAGATTCTAAGCTCCATGACAGCTTGTGCCTTCGAGTCACTCTGGTAGAATGGAAAGAATCCTAGATTCAGAGTCAAGAGACCAGACTCAGATTCAAATCCTGAATCTGTCACTTACTAGCTGAGGAACTCTGAGCAAGTCATTTAAATCTTCTGAGCATCAATTTCCTCATGTGTAAAAATAGAGATAATACTCCATACACTGCATATATCTCAACAAATGATTGGGGAAAATGGGATTTATAAAACTTATGAAATATATGTTGATATATAAGTCCAATCCAATGAGAGTTTTAAGTTTCTATTATGTGCGACACATTGTGAGTTATTACCTAAAGTCTGCATTTCCTTTATGCTACTGTATAGTGTTCCATACATAGTATGCGCTTTGGAAATACTAGTTGAATTGAATTGAATAAACACACACAGGATATTAAGGAGAAAATCAAATTAAATCAGTTCTTGGTTTGGATTCTCCTTTCAGATACTAGGTCTACATGGCTGGGCCCTCTCGGAAACAGCCAAATTTCCCATGACTCTCTTCCTTGCTACTTTAAAGTGCCCTATTCTCTTGCCCAACCCCTTTCTTTGTGAGGAGGCTGTCTGGGTAATGCTTACACCATATCAACACTACCACCCCAGCCTTAGTGCTATGCAGCATGACACCAGACATGTCATTCTTCATCAAGGAGACTTTCCCTCCTCTTTTCCCAGGCAAGAAAAATAATCTAATAAACCTCTCTACACAGTGAAATCACACCGGGCATTTTATGGTCTTGTTCCCTCTGCCTTTTATCATGACTGAGCCCAGCACAAGATGACTCTTGGCTTCCTGAACCTCCCCTGGGATTTTCAAGGGGACTAACCAATTAGGTTATTAATATATTCAAAGTCTCAATTTTCCCTGGGGTCTTTCCTAAAACTAGCCATCTGGCAGTAGGAATAAGATCAGGAAATTTGAGTTGAAGGTAAAAGAATATCTTTGTGACTAAGAAAATGTATTCTTGTTCCAGTTTTGAAAGGGTTTTCTCCTTTCTATGATCAAAACACAGGTCATTTTCACTTTCTCTTCAGTGACTTAGAGAATTGCTGGGAGGCTGGGAGTTTTTTGGGCAGCTCAAAAGGTAATTTTAGCACAAAGCTATGAATGACTTATTCAAAGAGCAAGGAATTATCAAAGTCCCATCACAATTGAGAGAATAATAGAGAGGGCACTGGGGAAGCTGAGAGCTTCTGAAATAGGAGAACTAAGAGCTGACAAGTTTGTAGGCAGTTTTACACAGAACCAAAAGACATATGATCAGGAAGCCAGGGAGTGATTCTATCTCTATCAGCCTCCTGATCCAGAGAGACTAATTGAATGTAGTTGGCTCAGGTCTGACTTGAGCCATTTAAGTTTCTCTTCTGCGTCAGAGCTAGTAAGGCAAGGATGATACTTTTCTCTGACCTTATGCTGCATTTTGCTCAACAGATGCAAACTTTCTTTACTCTGTTTCTAAGAAGGGAGATTTACAGAGCTACAATTGAAAATTGGTTAGCCAAATACATCAGGCACCATGAAAAGGTAGCATATTTAGTTCTTAATGGCCAGAAAGGTAGATTTCTGTGTCTGTGGTTCTTTTCTCCCACATCAGAAAAGTTCTGAGTTTGGGAATCCCAAACCTCTTGGTGTCATCATTTAATGGCTCATGGTTAAGTCCAGCAGTCATTTGATGTTGAGAAGCCACTTTAGGAATTCTTTACCAACTGTGACATAAGTTAGTAGAGTAAGGAAATCACAAGGGTGGGCAAAAGTGCTCTCTCTTTTAAATATTGCTGAATGGAAATTTTCTCACTTAAGTTTATTTTCTATATCAGCATATGACAGTGCAAAAACATGCTCTTCTGAAAACTGAGGTCATTCCATAGTTAAAAGACTTAGACTAGATTAGTTCTAGCTTGTCTCTAAAGGCTTAACACACACTATTCCCCTTCACATACTCTATGTTCCAGATGAATTGGCCTACTGACTGTTCCCTAAACTTGGCATTCTATTTCTTGCCTCCAAGGCTTTTTTAAGATTTTTTTTTTTTTTTGCATCAAGATTAAGTAGTGACATTCGTCTATAGTTATTTTTCTCTGCTCTCTGGTTTGGGCATTAAGTCTACTTGTCTCATAAAAAGAGTTTTGGCAGGGTGACTTTGTAACACCCGCATTTTTCAATATATCTCACTCTTTTTCCCCTCCCATGGACACCTTGTAGTGAACTTTTGGTAGGATATGGATAAGAGTCACTTAAGAAGGGCAGATATGGATAGGTCATTATCTACATTGTTAGAGAAGTCCTCACAAACAATTTTAGAAAATTTCATATGGTATTGTTACCAAAAAAAAAGGCAATGAAAAGGATATCAGTAATTACTGAACCATACGCCTACTTTCTTATTACAATAAAATCTTTATGAGAATGAGTTACTTACATATCAAGGGTAATCTTGATGAAAACATGAACAGGGAACTAGCAGGTTTTCACAAACAATTTTCTATAGTAAAATATATTTTTACAGTGACACAATTAAATGCAAAGGGCAGCAAACATAAGATCTCAGTGCATTTAGGGATCATTTTTTAAAAATTTTACTCAGTTGAGTAAAACAAAGTTTTAAAGACTCTCCTTCAGCTAGTCGTCTCCTGGTGCATATCTTAAGATCACATGAGATTCTTTAACAAATGCAACAAGGGAAAACTCTATCCAATGGTCCTCTGATTATCAGTATTAAGTGGTGTATAAGACAAGCAAACAAGCTCAACAAAGATGTTCGTCACTATCATGGAGGACGTCCTTCTCAAATGGAAGACAGACTCTTTATCACTGGTGAGGTCCTCCAGATGTTCCTCCATACAGATGATATTATGCTAATTACACCAAGTCCCTGAACAATACAGACTCTTTTTAGTAAGATCCACAATCACTCAAAAGAATTTGGCCTGACAATTTGTATTAAAAAAACCAAGCGGATGAAGAATTTTCATCGGCAAGATTATAATATAAAGATGAGTGGAAAAACAACTGAGTCAACTAGTATATATAATATTTATAATGTAATTATATAGTAATTATAAGGTTTATAAAATACTTTACACATATTACTTCACTTAATCATCCCAACAACCCTGCAAGGTAGGTACCTATCATTATCCCATTTTTAAAGATGAGAAAAATAAAATAAAGTTAAGTCATTTGTCCAGTGTCACACAAATAATAAACGGGGCAGAATTTGAACTCTGGTTTTCCTGACTTCAAGTCTGTCTATCTACTACGCCACCTAGTGGTTTCTATTCAGATCTGGAAAGACATTATAGTTTGTGTACAGAATCAAGTAAAAGAAAGAGATGGATGGATTAAGTTGGGAAATTATACAATCTCGAGTTCCCTTAAATAAAAACCAACTTTTTAATACCAATATTCGCCTGCTGATGGAACACCACAATCAAAAAAAGAATTAAAATGAAGGGTGACCCAAAGAGGAAGGATAGAGAGACATATAGTGGCCATAGACAGGCTGTAGCATGTTACTTAACACTCCTGACATGACTTGACACATAAGAAGTGGCATAAATAATGCTCAAATGGATCCCTGATCTCATCAAAGTGGATGAGATTCCTGCATGCTGCCAGTTACAACTTGTACATCCTTGCCCATCCCATATGACTCTTGTCCATATTATCCTCTAAGTTCACCACAAGTGGTGCCCCCAATGTGGTTATAACCTCCTTTGATTTACCCTGACATTTAGAAGAGACCACCGTAGCACATTTACTCTCCGTCCCTCATTCTCACCATGTGACCAGCCCATATTCTTTTTCTATCACATATTTCCTTGATGATATCTTTTTCTCCAGCTCTTTGTAGATTCTTATTTGTTACATGTTGCAGCCTATTCAAACTTACCATGTGCCTCTCCATTGCTCCCTGAGTAGTAGTCACTTTTCATTTTTCAGAAACTACAATGTTTCATGACATATAGCAATGACAGAATAATAGGGAGAAGTCTGAAGTCATTAAAAGAGACATACAATTTTCTAAATGCAATACAACCCTGTTTAATATACTTTTCCTGCTTAATACACTTTTCCTGCTTAATAATGAGCCCAACTCATCGACCATTTGTAATAACTATTGAAGGTACAGATTCTAAAAGGTAAGTCCTATATAATGTCCATCTAACTTCATATCATAATATGGACAATAGACAATCTTCACTCACTTGGCATTTCTTCTATACCTTATGACACTGAACTCCTTTGGATAGGTATGGATCTCACCCAGGAGGCTCTGCAAAGTACTGGAACTTGATGTAAGCCCTACAAAGTTGTCTATAGGTAAGAGCATCAGGAGGACCTTATCACATCCATGAGGAATCCCTCTATGCTGGATTTCTTTCCTGATATCAGCAAACATCTTTGATATATCCTCCTGTTGTGCTTCAGTTGGCATGAAAGACCAAGGAAAGCATCAGCAAAGTTATCTGTGGAGTTACATCTTTTAAGGACTCCAGCACAGTTTTGACATATGCATGGGAGACATCTTTTTGGAAGAAAGTCTTTAAGATGGTACTTCCTCTATCAAATAAAAAGTTTTTATCTGATCCCAGAAATGTATGATAAGAAAATGTATAAGTGGGTTGTTCGTGTAGTGAAAGTGAAGGAAGGATAACTAAATGTGGCACTTATGCCCCTGAAATCATGAAAGATCTATAGGAGTAGTGTAGTATGTCAGATAGATTTTGAAAAGTAGATGTTTATGAAGCACTTACAGATAAGAATGACAAAAAGAGTTTCAAATTCAGAAGGTGTGAATTACAGTCTGTACTGTTGGGAGAAGTACCCACACTGACAAGGTCACAATATTGAAGCAATGTGACATTAAACAGACCATTAGTAAAACTATGTCCATTTCTAGTATCCACAATTTAAGAAGGACATTGTCCTCCTTAAATAAAGACTTTTTAAAAGGACCAGGAAGGGTCAGAAACCAAAAACAACATTATAAAATAAGTTCTGTTAGAAAAGTCCAAAGAAGTGAAGACAGTGAAGAAACAATTTATTTTTTACACATTTGATGGTGACCAGAGAAGAGAGTTTAATCCATAACAATCTTACAAAGAAATTATGTAGATCCAGGGCAGCTAGGTGGTGCAGCAAATAGAGCACCGGCCCTGGAGTCAGGAGGACCTGAGTTCAAATCCGGCCTCAGACACTGAATAAAAAAACTAGCCACGTGACCTTTGGCAAGTTACTTAACCCCAACTGCCCTCCAAAAAGCAAAAAAAAAAAAAAAGAAATTATGTAGATTCTTTGGCTGAAACACTTGGAATCAAAAATCAAAAAAGAATCAGCACTAGAAAAAAATTTTAATAAACTTTCTAACCTAAGACATTTTGTGGTCCTCATGCCTTGTCATCACATTCCAGTTTCAAAGCCTTTACCTAAATTGTTCCTCGTGTTTAAACCAACCTTCCTCTTCTAGCCTACTGTTATGAGTGTATTCCTTTCCCCAATCTTATATAGTGTCTTACACCGTTACTCATTTTTTTGCACTATGCAGAAAGTGTATCATTTTACATAAATGATGGGGTCTTTGTATGCAAATGTGTAAGCTGAAGAAATTATAAAAATGGGTTGTGGAAGGGGTAAAGGGTCAATCAGAAAGAAAGAACAGAGAAAGTGGATGGAATTAGCCAGAGGAAGCTTGATCTGAGAAAGAGAACTAAAGTGCTGATGAGCTGTGGTCTAGTGGCTCAGAACTTGGGAGAGACTAGAAGACTATTCTACTTGAGCCTAGACAAAGAGATTAGAAATCTAGACAGCAAACAGGGGAGCTAAAAGAGAACTAGCTCTTATTTAACTATAGAAACAATATGGAGACAAGAAGGGAAAGTAGACTTCACAAGGTGCCTAAGAACAAAGACTTGAACAGTTAACAGTCAACAGAAAGTCAAGAAGTTAGGAAACTGGACAAATATTCCAGAACCAGGGTAATCCCTAAACTAGATCAAGCTATATATACTTATAATTTGTTTATAAGTGCAGTTTATAGCTTGAGATGCCTCACAGTATAAGCTTCTTTCTGTACTCTAAGTGAATGACTGAGTAGGATATAGCTGATCAGCAACAACTGAGAAGAGTTACAGAAAAGAAAAGGCATAAGGACTGAGATTGTTGTCTCTGGGATGGCAGCAGAGTGAGAAGAGGTTATGATCAAGGAAGCTCTTCTTGGAGTTCTCCTAGTATTTCATAACCCCCATTATATAATATTTTTTTCTCCTTTAACTAGCAGCTTGAAGCTTATCTCTTCCAGAAAACCCTTCTATATTAAGCCACAAAAGTGAATTCTCTCTGACTGATTAACAGTCTCTAATGCACCTTCAACATAGTTCTGTAATTATATATCATTCATTGTGTGCTTGTCCTCTCATTAGCTCTCTGAAGTTGAGAAAGATCATGTCTATTTATGTCTGTCCCATGCCCTTACTATACAGATTTTTACCCATCAGCATTCAATTAATATGTTTATCAATTTTAAGGGATTGAAGTAATTTAAGCATCAATATACACTGGAAAGTGACTCTGCGTTCACAGGAACTGGGTTCAAGTCTCACTTTTGATGCTTACTACATATATGGCTAAGTGGTGGAGTAGCTAGAGTACCAGACCTGGAGTTAGGAAGACTCATCTTCCTGAGTTCAAATCTGACCTCCAACACTTACTAGTTGTGTGACTCTGGGCAAATCACTTAATTCTGTTTTTTCCTTATCTGTAAAATGGGCTGGAGAAGGAAATGAAAAACTGCTCCAGTATCTTTGCCAAGAAAACCCCAAGTGGGGTCATGAAGAGTTGGACACGACTGAAAAAAATGACTGAACCGGCGGAGCCAAGATGGCGGCGTAGCAGCAGCAACACATCGCAGCTCTCACATAGCCACCCCAAAATACCCATAAAATAGGACTCTAAACCAATCCTGGAACTCCAAAACGCACACAAAGATACTTCCCACTAAAGTCAGCTCGCTAC
>JAQQSU010008086.1:0-13046 GCA_028627135.1 Pseudochirops cupreus | reverse complement strand
GGGAGGGAGGAAGGAAGGAAGGAGGAGAGAAAAAGGGAAGGAAGGAAGGGAGGGAGGAAGGAAGGAAGGAAGGAGGAGGGAAGTAAGGGAGGGAGGGAGGAAGGAAGGAGAGAGGGAGGGAGGAAGGAAGGGAGGGAGGAGAGAGAGAGGGAGGAAGGAAGGGAGAGAGGGAGGAAGGAAGGAAGGAAAGGAGGGAACAGGAAAGGAAAGAAAGGAGGGAAGGAAGAAGGGAAGGAGAGAAGGGAGGAAGGAAGGAAGGGAGGAAGGAGAGAAGGAAGAAGGAAGGAAGGGAGGGAGAGAGGAAGAAAGGAAAGAAGGAGGGAGGGAGGAAGGAAGGAAGAGGGAAGAAGGGAAGGAAGGAAGGAGAGCGGGAGGGAGGAAGGGAGGG
Organism: Pseudochirops cupreus; assembly: GCA_028627135.1. Classification (NCBI taxonomy): domain Eukaryota; kingdom Metazoa; phylum Chordata; class Mammalia; order Diprotodontia; family Pseudocheiridae; genus Pseudochirops; species Pseudochirops cupreus. The sequence continues at coordinate 12,658 of JAQQSU010008086.1, read as the reverse complement.
AGGGAGGAAGGAAGGAAGGGAGGAAGGGAAGAGAGAGAGAGGGAGGAAGGGAGGAAGGAAAGAAGGAAGGAAGGAAGGAAGGAAAGGAGGGAGGGAACCGGGAAGGAAGGAGGGAAGGAGAGATTCATGAAGTGACTACTATGCCCCTGACACTGAACTAAGTGCTTTACAAAAAATATTTCATTTGAGCCTCACAACAACCCTGAGAGATAAGAGCTATCATAATGTCCATTTTACAGTTGAGGAAACCAAGGCAGGAAAAGGTTAATTGAATTGCTCAGGGTCATTCAGCTAGTGATTTGAACTCAGGTCTTGACCCCACCTCCAGGGCTCTATCTACTGGGAGGCCTAGCTGCCTCTTGATAAGAGCAAGTGAAAGCTACTGGGGAAATGTGCCCTTATGACAACCCAGATCCCAGGGAGACGGAAGGCCCAGCAGGAGACGTCCCTGTCGTGAGTTCAGTGATTTCCTCCTCCCAGCTACCTGGCTGCCCAAGGGTATTCAAGGGCCCAGCAGGAATGGAAACACGGAGGTTTCTTCTTCCACCTTGCAGCTGAATTCTCCTTGATGTGTTGTTGTCTGCCCTGATTAGACTATGAGAGCTGAGGCCTGTCTCACTTTTCTAATTATATCCGCAGGACTCATCTAGCACCTTGCAAACAGTAAGCATTTAATAAGTGTTTTTCCATTGGATTCAATTATACTAAGGCTGCCCTCCCTAGGCCAGCCCTAATGTCCTTCTCTTTTTCCAGACTAAACTCTCGCATTTGCCCTGTCCTCCTTCCCAGGAGCAGGAGGGAAAAGTCTATTTCCAGCAGTGAGTATGCTGCTCCTGAACTATCAGCTGTCTCTCTTATCCACAGGGGCAAAATGGACAGCAGAGTAATTGAGGAGCAGTCACCCACCTAAATAAACTCCTCTAAGGGACCACCTCTTCCAATAACAATGCTGGTTCTTGACCAACATTTCAGCCTTTTCTCAGCGATGAAACACCACACTTTCAGGTCCCATCCAAGGCTGGGCCAAGTTTTTAGAGAACAACTCTCTGATTCCAGCCATAGCTCCAGAACCTTTTCAACTCCCACAACCTGAGGATCCCTCTGCCCTCAAGGAACTTTTAAGTGACCAAGAGAGGGACCCTGAGAGCACTGGGCTTGGAGTCTCCAGAATCTGAACTCAAAGCCTGGCTCTGCCACTTATAAGCCATATGACCCTGGGCAGGTCACTATAAAATAAATGAAATAATACTTGTACTGTCTGTCTCTGAGATGTGTTGTCAGAAGAACCTTCTACAAGCTTGAACAAGCTCTAGAAATAGCAGCCAGGACACTTTGAAGGGCCCAGGGCTTTTCTGAACCCAACCTCTCAGTTCAAGTATGTTTGTCCCCAAGTATCTGAATTTTCCACTCTGTATCTGTCATTCAGGAACTTGGTCCCAAACTTTTCTTAAGTTTCCAAATACCTTAAGCCAGGACTCCCCAGTATGGGAAGGGATGGCCTTGGGGGTTTGACCTCAAGACCCCTGTCTTTGTCAGGCTGCAGAGGGGTGGATGCAGCTCCAACTTTTGCGGCTGGGGCTTAATGAACAATTCAGTCTCCTCACCCCACCCCACTCCCTCTACGTACGTATGTGGCTGTTAGGGCACAGGGGAAGAATCTGCCTTGCTAGACCAAAGAAACCACTCTTCTTGGTCTATTCTCCTGGGGCCACCACCCTCTCACATAAGCGCCCTTTCTCCTGGGCCTGCTCCAGACCCCAGGGAAGTAGGAGTTGGAAGGAGAGACATAAAGACTGGTACTGCCCTTGAGACTCCTGGGCTAGATAAGGAGAGGATGTACGTTTCCCATCTCGTTCCTGAGGAGGCAAGTCCACAAAAATGCTCACATCTGCCAACCAAATTTAACATCAAAACATTTATTAAAAGACCTACAATGTTCCAAGCTCTGTGCTGGACACTGGGGACACAATGAGGAACCAGACAGGGACCTTACCAAGATGGTGATGGGTCCACTGAAAGTAACAAGAATACTTCATCAAACTAGGGGAGGGCCTATGTTGGCACAAACTTCCCCGACGCTTCAAACCTAACTCTCCCTTTACCACCTCAGATTACTTTCTCCCAGTGGATAGATATCATTTTTAAACATTCCCAAAACAGCTCATGACTTAACCCCAGCATCCTTTGCAATGTCTCCAGAGAGGCTCAACTGGGGGTCCTCAAAGGTGGTCCACAGAATGGACAGGTATCTGAAAAGGAAGGGAAACCTGGGGATCATTTCATCCAACCCCTTGTTTTAGACATGAAAACATGGGGTCTCAGAAAGGTGGCAGCTTTGCCCAAGGTCACCTAGATGAACGGTAATGTGAAGCCAGGCACTCCAACTCCAAATCCAGAGTTCCTTACATTACACCCTGCTCCCTATAAGTAGAAACTGGATGGCAAAACAGGAAACTTGACCAGCAGATGGTTCTAAGGGTCAGGTCTTTTGGCCTTGAACATACGGCTCCCACTAGAAACCCTCCTAGGCAAATACTGCTGAAAACAAAAGGAGTCCTGAGAAGAAACAGAAAGCAAGCCGTGTTAAGGTTTCTTGAGGGCAATGAAAGAGAGTCTGGAAGGCTACCCTAAATTTAGTACCCCCTAAATCTTAGGATGCAGTCAATCTTTTTTTTTCAGGGATGAAGGCAGGGCAATTGGGGGTAAGTGACTTGCCCAAGGTCACACAGCTAGTAAGTGTTAAGTGTCTGACGTCGGATTTGAACTCAGGTCTTCCTGACTCCAGGGCTGGCGCTCTATTCTCTGTGCCACCTAGCTGCCCCGATGCAGTCAATATTAAAGACCTTCCCTGTGCTGTTTAATCTTCTGAGTCATATGTTTGTAACCTACATCTTTAGCCAAAGTGGACAATACTCAACCCCCCAAATACACTTTCTCCCCTCTGCACCTTTGCTGAGGCTGTTCCCTATGCCTGGAATACTCTCTCTCTCTTTTCACCTGACCATCCTTTAAGGACCAATTCAAAAGCCTTATGTCTCCTGAACCCCTCAGCTGCTAGTACCCCTCCTCACAAACTACCTTATATATAACTAATTCATATTTATTTTTAATTTTCCCTTTTGATTTATTCTGTATGCTCTTCTATGTACACCTGTGGTCTCCCCCATTAGAATGTAAGTTCCCTGTGGATTATTCTTGTTGTTCGGTCTTTTTTCAGTTGTGTCTGACTCTTCCTGACCCCTTTTGGGGTTCTCCTAGCAAAGATGCTGGAGTGGTTTGCCATTTTCTTCTTTGGTTCATGTTACAGAGGAGGAAACTGAGGCAAACAGGGTGAAGTGCCCAGGGTCACTCAGCCAGTAAGTGTCTGAGGCCAGATCTGAACTCAGGATGATGAGTCTTCCTGACTCCTGACCCTGCACTCTGTCTACTGAAGCACCACCTCCTGCCCTCCCTGAAGGCAAGGATTATTTTATTCTATGTATTAGTATCCACAACACCTAGCACATAGAAAGCACTTTAAAACGCTTGCTAATGTATTGTTGATTACTCTGTATATCATATTTATACAATATTAAGCACTATATTTCTCTGTGTTTGCATCTTAGCCCCCAAGGTACCTGTGAGTTCCACAAGAACAAGGTCTTAAGTCAAACTTTGGATAGCCCTTGGTACCCAGCACAACGGTTCTATACACAGCAGGTATCTGATAAATGTTGGCTGAAGTGAACTGAATTATCTAGCCTGCCTCAGTTTCCTTATCTGGATTCTGACACCTGCCTCCCTGAACTCCCTAGGCTTTTTGGAGGAGTGAATGAGTCCAAAGATACAAAAATGCTTGGCAAGTCCCTCAGAATCAGCCATCTGCCAGATGGAGGCATAAGCGGGATAACAGTGATGACCTTACCCCGTGGTGTAGGCCAGAGTACCCTGGACCTTAGGAAGGAGACCAGGAACTAGGAGGACAGCAGCAGCATCCAGGCTCTTTTTCAACATAGGCTGCAGGCATGGCTTTTCTGCTGGGACTTGGTAGGCCTACCTTGGACGATCCTTCTCCTGCCTGGTTAGGGGGTGTCTTTGGGTCTTCCATGACGACTGCATGGGCATCGTCAGGCTCGTCGTACTTGATCAACACTATCTCACTGGGAATCTCCATGAACTGGTACACCAGCCTCTGCCCCTCTACCTTGCGGATGATGCTCTTCTGATAATAATACCTGGGGGCAACAGGGCACACAGTTAGTGGAGAGGGAGACACTGAGGCTTGAGCCTCAGATGCCTGAGCTGCCCTGCCAGTTCTTAGGAAAGCCCTTTACTGGTTCAACTTTCAAAGATCTTGGAAACCCAAACTCAAGGGAGGGAGGGCCTACTCTGGTGACACACACTAACCTGGGGAATTACCACTGGGACTTACAAATGGATGGGGAGGGGGCAAGAAACAGGAAGCTTGCCAGTAAAAGTTTAAGTGGGGTAATTAGGAGCTCTCCCACCCTTGAGCCATCAGGCTGATGGGTCACCCTAGGGGATGGCTTGGGAGAAGGGCATCAGCCTCCTTTGTCCCTAGAAGGCAGAGCCAGAGGCTCAAAGCAGGAAAGACTGGTAGGACATGAAGAAGGGCTCGGTGCTGCTGGGACGGGGCCCCTGAACGGGCTCACCTCAGTGCTCGCAACATGGTCTCATAGTTCATCTTTGGCCTGTTTTTCTGCTTCCCCCACAGCTTTGACACAGCCTTGGAGTTCACAAGCTTGAAGATGCCCTTCTCACACTGGGTCCACTTGATGTACTTGGGGCAAGTGTTCTGGTCCTGCAGGAGAGCCAGCAGGAACTCCCAAAGGTAGATGGTATTCCCTGGAAGAAGGAACATTAGCAGTCATGGAAGAGATCATTAGTTCCCCAATCAGACTGGGGGCTCCCTGAGGGCAGGCACAGTGCATCACCCCATCATACCAGGGCCTCTCCAAGAAGTGGGGCCATGTCTCCATCCTGTCCCCAGCCCAGGTTCCAATGCCAGAAGGAGAGAGACAGAGAAACAGAGAGAGACAGAGAGACAGAGACGGAGACAGAGACAGAAAGACAGAGAGAGAGAGAGAGAGACAAAGACAGACAGAGAGACAGAGAGACAGAGACAGAGAGAGACAGAGAGACAGAGAGAGACAGAGACAGAGAGAGAGACAGAGAGACAGAGAGACAGAGACAGAGAGACAGAGACAGAGAGAGAGACAGAGACAGAGAGAGAGAGTCCCGTCTGTACCTCTGCCATCCTTAGACGTGTTCAGGATGGGGAAGAAGTTTGGCTCAATGATTGGTGAGGGACAACGGGGTGCTTTCCCCTTCTTGCCTATAAAGGGGGAGACAGATAGGGAAGCAGGATGAGTATGGTAGCTCAGTGCCTCAGAACCAAGCAGCGTCTCAAAATGGCAGCAGATGAGCTGATTTGGCCAGTCCACCAAGGCATACAGCGCAGCTTCTGCTCACACCTCGTTCCATAGTGTCCCAACCCCTAGACCCTGGGGGCCCAAAGGGCAGACATGAAGAGACCAGCTTTTAGGAGGCTCCATAAGCTCCTTACACATTGCCTCCCTCTGTGCTGATTTGTAAACATATCAGCAGCACATGGCTGGTTCAGGTTCATGAGCATTCTGTGTATATACATATATGTATAGATGTGTGTATATATATACATACACATCTATACATATATGTGTATATATACATACGCATGTGTACATTGGGTATATATGTGTATTGTATATATGAATATGTGTATATATTATCATGTGTGTGTATTACATGTGTATGCATATGTGTGCATGCATGTACACATATATACAAATGTGTCTGCATTTATGTGCATCTGTGTATGCGTGTATGTGTGCATATATGTACATGTGTATATATCTATATGAAGAGAGAAAGAGCATGTCACCCCCACCCCCATGCAGCCCTCAAGGGTTAATGGGAAGAAGGCAACAGATGAAGAAGAGAAGCCAGGGATCCTAGTGGTCAGGGAGCCCAGGGAGGTATTATGCCTTTTGTTACAATATGTCATATTAGATGGATAATTAACTGCCCACCCTCAGAATCCAGGAAAACTGATCATCTGCTTCTCAGCTTTGTATGTGTTGAGAGCTTAATATAATAATAAAAAAATAATATAATAATAATAAAAAATAATTCAGTCACTTGCTGGGAGTCTCAGTTTGCCTCTTAGTAAACTAAACTGAAATGTCCCCCTTTTTCTAGCACTTGAGAGTTTTCAGACTGCTCTCCTTTGTCTTGTATCAGTGTTTATTATCATTTTACCAAGGAGAAAACTAAGGTTCCAAGAAATGGATGAGACTTGTCATACAGCCAGATTGGTGCCAAAGCCAGGATTTGAATCCAGGTCTCCTGACATGAAGTCTGGGTCATGTTCCATTACACCAGACTGCCTCTAGATATGGTCTCTAAGCCAGCTCTAAAGTGTTAGGAATGCCCTTATGCTAGCACAAAACTGAGACCCACTGAGGCAGTGAGGGACCATGGGCTATAGGACTAGAAAAGACCTCAGGTGATGGTCTAATTTAACCCTTTTTTCTAACAGAAGAGAAAACTGAGGCCCAACGATGGGACATCTGTGAAGTCCAGGGTCACAAAGATGGTAACTGGAAAAGCCAGGATTTGAGCCCAGATCTTTTGCCACCTGGGTATCAAATCCAGATATTTCCTCTGACAGCACAGGATTCTACCCGCTAGACCAGTGGTGTCAAAGTCCAATAGAAATGGGTCCTTTGATGACTCAGAAAACCACAAATTAACATTATCTATGGTGCATTGTATTTTTTATTTATTTTTTTTAAAATTTTCCAATTAGATTTCAATCTGGTTCAGATTCCACTCAAGAGTTTTGTGGGAGCTTGCTCTGGGACTTTGATACCCTTGACTCTAGAGAAGCAGATGGAGGCATCCCGAGAGCAGACAGGCAACAACACTGTGGCTGCTTCTCCCCCAAGTCTGTGCCCCTCACATCTCCTGAGTGCATAGCCACCTCTAAGAAAAGTTCAGCCCTGGCCTGACAAAAGTCCTTACCTTTCTGTGCTTCTTTTCCCATGGCAGGCATCTTATGACCTTCATCATTCTTCATGGGAAGCCCCTTACCACTCATGTTCCATGAGTTAGGAATGTCCATCCCTGAGGAGGCAGAAAGAAGACACACAGTTGGTGAAAGCCCCAGGAGAGTCTGGCTCAGGGAACAATTCCGAGTCACTGATGGCAAGAAGAAAGACCCAGGCAGCCCGACTTGGTGGCTGTGTCAGGAGACCAAGGATGGGACACAGGTTAGGACATACAAGCACATATGAAGTAGCCCTCAGAGCCTCACCAGCAGTTCCGAGCTGGAGGAAGAAAAGAAGAAACAATAGATCCCAGGATAGGGGATCAGAGAACCTGAGTTCAAATTCTGACTTTGTTCCTTAAGCTTTTTTCCATACTGCCTCAGAGCTTGGAGGATAGATGCCTGGCTCCCAGCACTTAATAAATGCTTATTGTCTGCCTAACTGGACTAGAGAGGTCCTAATTCCGTTGAGGGGTACAGCAGTGGAAGGCAACCCCCCTCCACCCCTGCCTCTATACTCCAGGGGGCCTGCACTGCCCTTGGCTGGGGAAATGGCCGCCTTAATAAATTTTAGAGTTGTGAGGAAATGGAGGGAACATTTTCCAGAGAAGGCTGCTAAGGCTGGAGGTAGAGAAAAGGGCTTGTCCAAAGTCATATATCAAACAAGCAGCAGGGCTCAATCTAGAAGTCTGACCTCCCATTCCTCCTTTGGGGCTGCAGACTCACTCCCGAGCAGGGGGCCATTTATTGCTCTCCCACTGAGGGCAAAAGGGCATGTGCTCTGAACAGGAACTCGGATGGGGCTGGATGCTGAAGGCCCCCTGCTGGGGGTCAGGGGAGGAAACGGCCTTAGGTGAAGCACCAGGCTTAGAAACAGGCAAGATTTAGATACGAATTCTGCCTTGGGCCCCAGCTGGACAACCCAGGCAAATCCCTTCACCTTTAGCCATCTCTTTCTTCCATCATATAATGGGAACAAGAATGCCCCCCAAATTAAATGAGTTTCTACAGTGGCTGAGATCCTAGGGCCGAGCTGAGGAAACTGGAGTCTCCAGGCCATATGGGGCCTTCTAGGTCCTTGGGTATGGTCTTATGACTGAGTCCAAGTTTTACAGAACAAATCCTTTTATTCAGTGAAGTTTGGATTCAGCTGAAGGGACACAGAGACTCAGGCTGCCTGGGGTTGGACTCAGGACCTGGGAGATGTCAGGAAAGCTTTCCCAGTGTGGGCTATTTCCAGCTTTCCAAAGTCAGAATTCCAATAGTGTCATAAACTGTGTCTTCTAATGCCTGCCTGGGACCCCCTCACTGCACTTACTCAGCCCCTAGCTTCCCCAGCAACATTTACGCATCTTTTCCAGCTCTGTCAGCCAGAGTAGGGATTGGAAACTCTATTATACTCAACTTACAGGAAGAACACTGGATCCCAGAGAGGGGAAGAGACTTGCCCAGGGTCATGTGGCTGGGAAGCAGCAGAAGCTGGATTTGAACTCAGGTCCTCTGACTCCCCAGTCTAGCTCTCCATCTCCGACACCCTGCTGCCTCTCTGCTGTCTGGGGCTTTCCAGGGAGAAGGAGATTCTGACTCACACGTGCGACTTTCATCCAGTATATTGTTGGGGGCCTCAACGTTGAGCCAGACTTCGGTGGTCATCACTGTCTGGTTGTTATCATCTGGTATAAGGGAAAATGGAGGAGGTAAGAGAAGGCCATGTGCGGCACAGGTTGGGGACCCAGACTGTGATCTCACCAGTTCAAGTGAAGAATAGATGCTAGAAAAATCCCTGAAAATTGAGAGGAGAGGCATGGGGGGCCCTATGGCAGAACATCAACCCCCTGGGTCTCTGACAGAGTCCTGAGGGATGGTTTGAGGGAAGCCATGGTCGTCATCCAAGTGGAATAGTGGGGAGAGCACTGGATTTGCAATCAGAGGGCCTGGGTTCAAATCCCAGCTCCGCAGCTCCCCAGGTGATATCACGGGTAAGTCGCCCCACCCCCAGGCCTCAAATTCCTCCACTGAAAAATGAGGAGGTGTTAAACACCAGAGGTGTTAAATATATAGGTCCCAACATTTCCTGAACCAAATTTAAATGTAATTGGGAAATACTTAACAAAATTAAAATATGATATTTTTACAATAAAATATATAATATTTTATATAATAAAATACAGATAACATGGTATTTGAAAATGAAGCCAATTTGGGGCCTGCAGGGATCCTCATGTATAAATTACTAGCCCCCAATTCTATGAGAGTTTGACCCCAGTGGTCCAGAGGATTCTAAGGCCTGTAGTGGCCTAAGAGTGCCCAACTCACGCCGCTCACAAGTTCCACGTGGCCAGGGCTAATTCCCATTTCTGTACTGGTTTGTACCCTTCCCCCTCCTCCCCTTTTCCAGTTCTATCTTCTCTCTTTCAGCCGTGTAGCTGAAAGGGGCCTTCAAAGTCAGCCAAGAGCTTCATTTGTAAAATGAAGAAATGAGGCCCAAGGGTTGAAATGACTTTTTTCAATGGTCACACAGCATAACTGGGACTTGAACTCAGGTCCTCTGATGCCAAGGTCAGTGCTGCTCTCACTAGTCCCACCAATAAAATACTATTTTCCCTCCTCAGTTAGATTATAAATTCCCTAAGGGCCCAAACCATTTTTAATACTTCTACATCCCCCACAAAGATGAACACACTGGCTATCCCCCAAACCCACCCCACCCCACCTGCACCCATAGCTTGTAAGTAAAAAGGGACTCAGGCAGTTAATCAGCCTTCCACTCACCACACTTCCCCAGACTGGAGGGTTTTCTGGTTGCCCCCTACTGTGTATGGTGAGTCCCACTGGTTATTTGTTTGATACTATTAACTCCCAGGGTGCAGTGTGGTGGGGGGAGGGGTGATATGTTAGTACATGATCCCTCATCTCTTCTATGCCTAGGGTGTGTAACTTAAGGAAAAGTTACCAACTTTCTCCAGAAAGACCTCCTTGGCTTAACTCATTTTTAACAATGTGTTAATTTCTTCTCCTCTTAGCCCACAGGTAGAAGTCAGTAGGAAGTATTCCAGGCTCCTACTCCCCAAAGCCTGGCACTACTTTGCTTAAAATCTCAACACATTCAGAGGCCTATGCCAAGCCCATCACTCTCCTTTTTCTCTTTTCTGCCTATACCCTACCCCAAAGAGAGCAGACCAGAGAGCAGAATGCCTCCCTCAACAATCTCCCCTTCAAGCAGGGCCAGGTTCTGCTTCAACAAGGTGCTTACAAGGCATCTGCTCCACAATCATCAAGATAAAAGAAGGGTCATCCAGCTGCAGGAAAAAAAATAAAGACCCCAGTGCGAAACACCCACCAACATCCTTCTTCCACACACCAAATTCAATCTGACCCCAGACAGAGCAGACCACAATAAGTCAACCAAGCATCACCTAGCTTGCCTTTCTATGTCTACTCCAACCCAGCTCACCCCAACCGTTCCTAGCTTCCCCCAGCCCAAGACAAACCTGGTTCAACCCAGAAGAGTCCTGACAAACTGAGCCCTTACCAGTCCATTCTAAGGGGGCTCAGCCCACCCCAGCCCGGTCCTAGGTCTATAAAGTAATTTTTTGGTAGACCGATTGGTATGGCACTCAATACGTAATTTAATTTAGGTAAAACTGTCATTTTTATTATATTAGCTCGACCCAGCCACGAGCAGTTGATGTTTTTCCAATTAGTTAGATCTGACTTTATTTGTGTGAAAAGTGTTTTGTAGTTGTGTTCATATAGGTACTGAGTTTTGGTAGGCAGATTCCCAAATATTTTATAATGTCTACAGTAACTTTAAATGGGGTTTCTCTTACTATCTCTTGCTGTTGGACTTCGTTGGAAATATACAGGAATGCTGAGGATTTATGTGGGTTTATTTCATATCCTGCAACTTTGCTAAATTTATTTATAGTCCCAAGAAGTTTTTTACTTGATTTTCTGGGATTCTCCAAGTATATCATATCATCTGCAAAGAGTGATAGCTTAGTCTCTTCTTTGTCTAATTTGATTGCTTTGATTTCTTTTTCTTCTCTAATTGCTACTGCTAACATTTCTAGTACCAGATTGAATAAGAGGGGTGATGGTGGACATCCTTGTTTCACTCCTGATCTTACTGGAAATGCTTCTAGTTTATTTCCATTGCCTATAAATATTTGCTGATGGCTTTAAATAGTTGCTGCCAATTATTCTAAGGAAAACTCCATTTATTCCTATACTGTCTAGTATTTTTAATAGGAATGGATGTTGTATTTTGTCAAAAGCCTTTTCTGCATCTATTGAGATAATCACATGGTTTCTGCGAGTTTTATTGTTGATATGATCAATGATACTGATGGTTTTCCTAATATTGAACCATCCTTGCATTCCCGAAATAAACCCAACCTGATCAAAATGTATTATTCTTGTGATAAATTGCTGTAGTCTTTGTGCTAACATTTTATTTAAAATTTTTGCATCAATATTCATGAGGGAGATTGGTCTATAATTTTCTTTCTCTGTTTTGTCTCTTCCTGATTTAGGTATCAGTATCATATTTGTGTCATAAAAAGAATTTGGTAGGACTCCTTCTTCACCAATTTTCCCAAATAGTTTGTAGAGTATTGGGATCAATTAATCTTTAAATGTTTGATGGAATTGACTAGTAAATCCATCTGGCCCTGGGGATTTTTTCCTAGGGAGTTCACTAATGGCTAACTCAATTTCTTTTTCTGAGATGGAGTAATTTAAGTAATTTACTTCCTCTTCAGTTAATCTGGGCAACTTATATTTTTGTAATATTCATCTATTTCACTAAGATTGTCAAATTTTTGTGCATACAATTGGGCAAAATAATTCTTAATAATTGATTTAATTTCCTCTTCATTGGGAGGTAGATACATCCTTTTCATTTTTGATATTCGAAATTTGGTTTTCTTTTTTTTTTTATCATATTGACTAAAGGTCTATCAATTCTATTGGTTTTATCATAAAACCAGCTCTTGGTTTTCAATTTTAATTTTAAATTTCAATTTCAAATTTATTAATCTCTCCTTTGGTTTTCATTATTTCTTTTTTTATTAACTTTTGTTTATTTTTAGTTTACATCATTCATTTCCACAAGACTTTGAGTTACAAATTTTCTCCCCATATTTCCCCTACCTAACACCCCAAAACAGCAATCCCACTGTATACCCCCTCCCCCAACCTGCTCTCTCCTATATCCTCCCCCATCACCCCTCTGACTTTCTGGTAGGGGCAAGATGGATCTCCCTACCCCAGTGCCTGTATATCTGAATTCCCAGTTGCATATAAATAATAATAATAGTAATAATACATATACATACATATATATATATATATACACACACATATATATATATATATTTAACATTTGATTTTAGAACTTTAAATTCCAGATTCTTTCCCTTCCTCCCTTGTCACCCACCCCCACTGGAAATACAAGCAACTCAATACAGGCCGTACATGTGTAGTTACGCAGAACATCTCCACAATAGACATATTGTAAAAGACTGACTATATTTCCTTCCTTCCTATCCCACCCCCCACTTGTTC
>JAQQSU010008085.1:0-13046 GCA_028627135.1 Pseudochirops cupreus | reverse complement strand
TTATTCTGGAGAAGATCATTATAAAATTGTACCCTTAACTCATATTTTCTACTGTGAGTGAGGCTAAAATAGTGGGCTCATGGACTCCAGTAGGATGGCTGATCCTATATCCACCTTGTTTCTGGTTACTGTCTCCTTGCTTCTTCTTGGATTTTTTGTCTGTTCACTTTGTTTGCCAGATTTGTTTCTGCAGGCTTGGTACCCTCCACCTGTAGATGCCCAATAGCTCAAGCTAGATGTCACCCCCTGTCCACAGCTGTGACATGTCACTCCTGGACCTGGCATCAAGCACATTCCAAATACTGGCTAAAGAACTGACCTCTCAAATGGGTCCCCTTGGGACAGGGACAGCTCTACATCCAATTTCAGCAGCAAGTAGCCATGGAAGAAGAGACCTTTGCCCCTTAACCCAAAATTTTGAGACCCCATTTGTGTGGGGTGGGGAATGATGGGGAGCTTGTGCTAAAATATTGTTTTCTGTGTTTATTGTGTGCTATTTTTTTATATTGTTATAAAATTCTGTTGCCTACAAACCTATGAAATGAAATGTATTGTTAAGGCATTTTTGCTAAGTAAGGGACATGAAAGATCTTGGGGCTGAATGTAACGATACTGGGATTTGAAGATCTTCCATGCCCCTTGAACTTGCTGACATAGCAGGAAGGGGTGGAGCAAGAGAACGCCGGAACTAAGCTAGTCTCCGTGCAGTGCTGACTGGAAGCAGCAGCAGAGGCAGTGGCAGTGGTAGCGAACTCCTTTTGCTTTGAGCCAGCCAGAATCTCTGCTAAGGACTCCTGCTGAGGACTGCCAGGGACAGGAACTGCCAGGGGCCGGAGCTGCTGGGAGCAAGCTGACTGGACCCTGAGCAGTTGCGTGCGTGAGGAGAGGAAGATCTTTGCCTGAGGTAGCCTGTCCTGTTTTGAAGGCTTGAGAATGTGGGTGTTTACTACTTTAACTACATGTTCCAACTTTGTAACTACTGTGTTGGCTTTGACTTTCTGGTTTTGGGACTCAGTTTTGTGGTATTTAAATGAGTGGTCTAGCTATATTTCTTATGTAGAGAGCCTGTTACATTTCATGATTAATAACCATATCAGCCTACTTATAGTTACCGTAGGCATTGTGAATGCTGCATTGCTGATACAGAGGGAGAGGACTGAAAAGGAGAAAGCAGAGACTGAACCATGTGAAATGACAGAGATGAAAGAGGAGCTGAACTCTGAGCAAATAGCAAAGTTATTACCAAGAAAACTGTTAAATGCAAATATAGGCTCTTTCAGAGCTACTATCCCTGGGGAGTTTCCTTCATGGATGAAGATGAAGAAGTATACAGAAGAGATTTCAGTGTTCCCACCCTGGAGCATCATTTCAATAAAGACTATTCTTCCTGAAGTTATGCAAGTCATGAACTTTGAATGGTCTGGCAGAACCATTACACCCATCTTGTGCATCAAGACACAACTTCCTTTGCTCCAGCTTGAGGTCGAGAGAGTGTCTGAAATGCTAAGTTTTTCAAGCAAAAAGCAGTTGGAGTATGAGATGTATTTAAGACACCCTCTGCCAAGAAGAGGAAAACTACTTAAGATTCAACTACCTACATCCCTGACTATGGACACATGGGAAATTCTGTTTGGGGTTTTCTTTCTCCTTTTGCCCCAAGATTGCTCATGAAGAACCTTTATCTGGTGTTTTTTGAGCCTACCACTTTTTTTCCCCAGCTAGGTGGCACAGTATTGGGCCTAGAGTCAGAAAGACTCATCTTCCTGAGTTCAAATCTGGCTTCAGACACTTACTGGATGTGTGACTCTGGGTAAGCACTTAACCTTGTTTGCCTTCATTCATCATGTATAAAATGAGTTGGAGGAGGAAATGACAAACCACTCCAGCGTCTTTGACAAGAAAACCCCAAATAGGGTCACAAAGAATTACATAGGACTGAAATGACCAAACAACAAAACAAAACACTTTTTTATGATACCTTAAGGACCCTGAAACAAGGAACTACAAGACGACTTTATAATGTTGAAAAGGTATAAGCTTAAGCTTGGCCTTGGTGACTGGGTCCTATATACTTGGTTTCATCACTTCTCATAAACTTTGGCTTCTAAGTTTCAAGTTGGGACCATGGGTTACAAAGAAATAATACCATTATCTGCTTAAAGTTTGGAGACATGCCTTAGAGCAGCGGTTCTCAACCTGCGGGTTGTGACCCCTTTGGGGGTCGAACGACCCTTTCACAGGGGTCACAGGGGTCGCCTAATACCATTGGAAAACATATATTTCTGATGGTCTTAGGAACCAAGACACTACTCCTCTATCCATCTCCAGACGGGTCCGCCCACATGCAGATACGTCCACATACAAGTATTAAAGGGTTGTGGCATTAGGAAGGTTGAGAACCACTGCCTTAGAGAATGTGTGCTTATTTAAAAAAAAAAATTAACCAAAAAAAACCCCTACAAAACATACCTGCAGAGATGGGACATCTTGACTTAAGAAATGGCAGGCTTTTTAGAAAAGCTCAGGACCCTCAAACTTTTGGACAAGTAATGTCAGTCTTTGAAACTTACTAAATTTCCTTCATCCAAATGATTAATCTAGATTTTCACATGGTAGCCATAGTGAGCCATAACAGATGTCTTACTTGAAATTAATGAAATGGATTTACTGAAAAGGGTGCATTGCATATAACATTATTTCTTTTAAAATAGTGCTTATAGACATCCTTTTTATAAGTGCCATAGATTTAGAGATGGAAAGTACCTTAGAAATTAGTCCAATTCCCTCATTTTTAGAGGAGGAAACCAAGGCCCAAAGAGATCATGTGACTTGCCCATAATCTCATAGGTAGTAAGTAGCAAAGGCTAGATTTGAACCCAGGTTTTCTGGCTCTATTATCTGCATTCTTTCTGCTGTACTCATACAGTCTTCTTACAACTTTTAATTTCCTCAAGGAATTTAGATACAAATGGAGAAGACAACATACATAGGGGGCCAGTGGCCATGGTGAAAAATTTTGATGAAGACATTTATAGAGATGGTGAGTATTCAATAGAGTGCGTTAATTCAATAGTAGAGATAATTTGATTGTGATTTATGATTCTAAAACTAGAGGGGGTAGTTAGGAGTGAAAGAGAATGGCGTTACTGAAACCTTTCACATTCTGTATTCCTAATGAAAATCAAGGTCAAGCAAGCTTTTATCATTTTGCTTTATAGATTTCTGACCTACATGAGATCATTTTAAGGTACCTAACAATAAAGTTTTATGGTGTCAGGATCTCCATGCCAAGATCTCCTCTCTCCTTTCACTCCATTCCTTTTACTATTAGGAGACATCTTGTTTTCTAGAACTAAGGCCCAGCAAGCAAGCTGTGCCCTGAGCTTAGCATATCAACAATCCTTTGCACTCACCCTCCTGATGAACTCTGCTGTAACTAAGTCACACAATTGTCTCAGATGAACCCCAGCTGGTCCCTGAGCTTGGATAAGCACATTCAAGGACCACAATCTGGTCACAAAGTCCTGCTATGAATAGACTTTTTGTCACTAGGCAAACATACCTCACTGTTGCCGTTATATCTTACTGCTTGGTTCTTTGTCCAACCACAACCATACGTATCAAGGATTAGCCCCACTGCCTGGAGATCTCCTTTGAGGAGAGCCCAGCATGTGTGCCTGGTTTCCTTCCTCCAATGGAATAAAGAAGGCTTTTTGCCTATAACTTCTGTGAATTCTTTGGTTTTTATTTTATTTTTCAGAGTTAACAGTTGGTGTACAACCTGTTTGAGCTCTTTGGTATTTTCAGAGTTTAACAGTTGGTACGTCACCTCTGTGGCTCTTTGGTCATTTATTTTAGGAGTTGACATTAGGTGTATTGCCCTACTCAAAATCTCCACCACTTCTACATGGCTCTGCAAGAAAAGCTATCCCTTATTTAAGGCACTCTGTGGGTCAATATGCACTCAAAATCCTTTATAAGCCCCCATTAATATGTTTACTTTCACTAACAAGCCAGAGGACACATAGGTTTAAAACAAAAGGTACTTAAAAATACAGCAAATGTAACAAGATCTCCTTATGAATGTACAAATCAACAAAACAAAAAATATTTATCATTTACTAAACCATGTACAAGAGATACAAAGATATACAAACATAAATACAAGAGATACAAACATAAAAATTAATATAGCCCCTGACATAAAAGAGCTTATATAAAATGGGGAACTGTGGGGGTTCAAGGGGAAATCAATCCACAAAAGGGGTCTGGCAGTAAGTAAAGCTAGGAAAGAGATAACCAGAGATGGGGAATGAATTGAAATATTCGGTTTGGGCTTTCCTGAAGCAGTCATCTGGGAAATTCAGTCACTAATTAATAAATGGAGTACATATTTCCATAAGTTAATATCAGAGGAGTGGGGGAAAAGAACACATAGAGAGAATGCGTCACCAGGAAATATGCAACCCATATGGCACATTCGTGGAAGGCATATCAATAGAGGAAATGGGTGATCATGGTAATTCATGCTTCTGACATTTCAGGCCTGACAATACCTTTTGATATAATCACATCATTCTTTCCTACTTTCTATATATGACACTTCCCTGAATTCCACTAGACTTCAGCTATTCAGAACTTGCTGCTGCTTATGTCTGTTCCCACCTAATATGGTACAAAAGATAGAAAGTTGGTCCCTAACAAAGATGGGCTTGGTTCTTTGCTGCAAAGACAACAAGCCAACATACTTAACTAAGGCCAGCTAAATAAAAATCAGGCAGTGTCTCCAGGCTAAAATTAAAGATATTCTTTTGATTCTATGTGTCCAGTCCTGATCTGAAGGACATTATCTTCTTCTCCTCCAAAATGCACTCCTTTTAATAAGTTCCATATTTCTGTTTAAGGTCCTTCTAGTCACACAAGTGTTAGCTTCAATTTTTTACTCTTCATCATCCACTCTCATATCCAATAAATTGCTCACCTTTGTCAATTTTATCTCCACAATACCTTTTCTATCTGCCACTTTCCCTTTACTTAACACAACCACTACAGTAGTGCAAGTCCTCATCACCTCTCTTCTTCATTATTGGAATAACCTCCCAATTATGACAATGGATAGAGCACAAGGTATGGAGTAACATAGACTTCAATTCAAATATAGATTCAGATATTTACTAGCTACGGGATCCTGGGCAATTCATTTAAGTGATCTGCACCTCAGTTTACTCATCTGTAAGATGGGGATAATAATAATACCTATTTCCCATGGTTGTTGTGAGGATGAAATAATATGTTTGTAAAGTTATCTGCAAAACTTAAGTATTTTATAAAGGCTATTATTATTTATAAATCCTATTCTTAATTGTTTTCCTTATTCCTAATTTCTCCCCTTTCCATTCTCCACATAGATGATAAAGAGATATTCAGTACATTTGATTCTTACTCCTCCTCCACCTACTTAAGAAACTTAAATGACTCCTAGAATCAAATTTGAATTCCTCTACTTGACATTCAAGCCTTAGACTACATGGCTTTAGTCTATCTTTCCTGGCCCGGCTAAACTAACCAATATGTTTTCCTTCAAACAGGCAAATTCCATCTCCAATCTTTTGGTTTTTGCATAGGTGACAGTATTCTCATTTTGGGAATTCATTCCCTTTTTATCTTGACATTTTAGAATATCTAACTTCTTTCAAATATTATCTCAAGTGCCTACTCTTGTAAGAGTCCCAAGGCTTCCACAATACTATCACAAAATCACCTTGAATTTTCATTACATTCATTTTCTATCTATTCATATACCTATATGTTGTTCCTCTAATATAAAATTTATACTCCTTGATGGCAAGGACTATAGTGTTTTAGCTTTTATACCCTGGTGAGCCAGCACAGTGCCAGGAACATCACAGGCCATAATAAGTATCTGCTGATTGATGGGTAGAGGAAGTGGTACCTGAGCTCAGCTTTGAAGGAAGAGAAAGATTTTCACACAGTCATGGGAGATGGCCAGCTTAAATTCACAAAGGGGAGAGTGGACAGGAGAAAATATGAGAGCATACAGTATTCTACTTTGTTTAGAATATAGAATATATGAAAGGAACAATGTGAAATATGTCTAGAAAGGGATATTGGAATCAGATTATGATGGACATTACATGACAGGCTAAGGAATATTTATTTCATCCTATAAATGGCAAGGAAGCATGGAAAGTTTTTAAGTCTCTTGGTCAGATCTGTGCTTTTGATAAATTATTCAGGGAGTTGGATGAAGAATAGATTGGAACAAGGAAAGACTAGAGAAAGGAAGACTAGCATTTTACTATTGCAATAGCCTATTGAAAAGGTGAAAAGGACCTGAACTAGAATTATAGCAATTTAAAAAAGGGGTAGGGGATACAAGGGATATTGTAGAGTGAGAATCAACTTTGATGTCTCATTGAATGTGGGAAATGATGGAGAAAGAAGTAAAAAAAAATGACTACAAGGTTTCAAACCTGGATGATTGATTGAAAGAATGGTAATATTATTAACCATGATTAAATTTATACTAAGGCATGAAAAGTTTTTTTTTTCAGAATAGTCAGGCAAATTTCACTGGACGTCTGATAGAGGTAGAGAGAGAGAGTGGCACAGAAAAGGAATGCTATAAAAATAGATGATGAATGTTGCCAGAGACATACTTCATCTTTTTCATAGTTTTGACTAGGGAGGTGTGTGTTACAGAGGTATGAGTGTCCACCAAAAGTGTTTTGAATTTCAGATGAAGAAATCAAAACTATCTATAGTTGTATGAAAAAAATGCTCTAAATCACTGTTGATTAGAGAAATGTAAATTAAAACAACTCTGAGGTACCACATCACACCTATCAGTTGATTAACATGACAAAACAGGAAAATGATAAAGACTGGAGAAGATTTGGGAAAATTAAAACACTAATGCATTGTTAGTGGAGTTGTGAACTGATCCAACAATTCTGGAGAACAGTGTAGAACTACGCCCAAAGGACTGTAAAACTGTGCATGCTCTTTGATCCAGCAATAGCACTTCTTGGTCTATATCCCAAAGAGATCATACAAGTGGGAGGAGGACCCATATGTACAAAAATATTTATAGCAGCTCTTTTTGTGGTTCCCAAGAATTAGAAATTGAGGGGATGTCCATCAATTGGGGAATGACAGAACAAATAGTGGTATATGAATGTAATGGAATATTATTGTTCCATAAGAAATGATGAGCAGATGGACTTCAGAAAAACCTGGAAAGACTTATATGAACTGATGCTGAGGAAGGAAGCAGAACCAGGAGAAAAACATTGTACACAGTACACATTGTATGATGACCAACTTTGATAGACTTACCTCTTCTCAGTAAAACAAGGACCTAAGAGAACTCCAGAAGACTCATGAAGGAAAATGCTATCCACATCCAGAGAAAGAGCTATGGAGAATGAATGTAGATTAAAACATACTTCTCTCTCTCTCTCTTCCTCTCTCTCTCTCTCTCTGCCTCTATTTCTTTTTTCTTGTGTTTTTTTTCCCTTCTATTCTAATTCTTCTTTGCAATATGACTAATGTGGAAATATGTTTAATATGATTGCCCATGTATTGCCTATATCAGATTGCATACCACCTTGGAGGGGGGCAAAGGGAGGGAGAGAAAATTTACAACTCAAAATCTTATAGAAGTGAATGTTGAAAATTAAAAGCATATAAATAAAATTTAAAAAACAACAAAAAAGTATTTTGAATTTAGAATTAGAAGACCTGAGTTTGAATCAGAGCTCTATCACTCACCTATTTGATCTAGGATATGTTACTTCTCTTGTCTTGGCCTCAATATCCTCATCTGGAAAATATGGAGATTAGAGTAATCTATAAGGCCCTTTCCAACTCTTAATCTTATATCATATTGTCTCATTCATGATTCTGTGCCTACCTCTTTAATCTCCCACAAATGCTATGAACAAAAATATCTGCAATTTGGGAGAGGCAACTATTCTCCAATTTATGGGTAACTTCTTATTTTCCAATTCTTAGCCACCACAAAGGACAGCTATAAATCTATTTGTGCATATGGGTCCTTTAACTCTTTGCTCCTACCAAGATCCTGAGCTAGGTATCTCCCCAAACCCAGCTCCCTCCACTTCAGCTTTCTTTGATACGTTGTATTCTCCATTAGAATGTAAGCTCCTTGAGGACAGGAATTGTTTTGCTTTTTGCTCATTTTTGTATTTGCAATACTTAGTAGAGTGCCTAGCACATAATAAGTTTTAACAAATGCTTGTTGATTGACTGAGCTTAATTCATTTACCAACAGTGAGTCCACCCATCTTCATTTTTTGAGCATCCTACAGACAGAATAGCTTTTAAAATAATAACTAATCTTTGCACATCACTGCACTATGCACACCCAGATAATAACTAGGTGTTTTAAATTTAAGATTTATGGGACTCCTGGTTGTGTAATCATGGGAACATGCCATCACTTGGACTGATGCTCCCTATCCTCTGTAGAATTATCAAGAATGTTGATGTCAATTGATTGATTTTCTAATGAAGGGGAGCCAAAAAGGATAAAATTTTAGAGAATCTAACAATCCCATTGAACTCAGTTTTCCCATTGAAGAAGGAAGACAAATTGTGCAGGATTTCCTGCTCAGTCAGAATGTTTAATGGATTTAGAGAACAGAGAGATGAGAGCACAATTCAGAATCTTTAGGAGAATCTACTGTTCAGGCCATTAAATCCTTAAACTTGGTCTCATATTCCTGAAACTTAAATATGTATGTGTTGGGAAATTGGTAAAATGGTGGTACTACTTTAAAAAGTGTTTTAATGTTTACAAAGGTCTTTATGTATTTATTTTATTTTATCCTTATAAGATCCCTGTTATATTGATGCTATTATCCCCCTTTTACAGATAAGGAAACTAGGGTTAGATTAAGTGATTTGGTCTAGGTCACACTTCTAGTGTCTGGAACAGGATTCAAATTCAGGTCTCCCTTACTCTAAGACGGCAAGTACATTATCCACCATTGCTAGCATCTCTAGTTCAAACTCTTGTTTTACAACTGAGGAGACTGAAAACCACAAACATTGAATGAGCTATTTAAGCACAAGTCCTCCTTACTCCAAGTCCAATACTGAATTTACTATACAATCTACTTGCCTCTAGCTGGTAGCACTTGTGAAGTTCATAGAAGGAATTTTCATAGGAAAGATATTAAGACTTGTTTCATGTATGTTGATTTGAGGTGATACAAGACCCCCTAGGTAGAAATTTTAATAGCTCACACTTGTATAGGGTATCTTAAAAGACTTAGTGATTTTTTTTTTGCCTTAATAACTTAAAACTGCACTAAGACTTTTGGAACACCCTATATATAGCTTTACAATTTACAAAACTGGAGACAAAGTTGATGCAGTTCATTGAGCAATGGCTTAACAAATTGTGGTACATGAATATAATGGATTATTACTGTGTTGTAAGAAATAATGTATGTGATGACTACAGAGAAACATAGATTTTCATGAACTAATGCAGAGTGAGGTAGAACAAAGACAACAATATGCATAATAACTGCAACAATACCAATTTCAAGAGCAGCACACCCAAAAGTCCCAAGTATATGTGGTAAACTTATAAAGATCATGAATGACTCGAATGAAGGCATGAGAGAGGACACCAACAACCCATTCCTTCGTGGAAGTGGGGGGTTCACAAGTAATCGACATTGCACATGTTTTCAGGCTTTCTAAGGTATTGAGAAGTTGTGCTGATTTTTTTTTCTATTCCTTTTCTTTCCTTCTTTTTTAAAATTCCATTTGTTAATGAGCTGGTGGTAAGTCCAATCAATCCACTGGTATATTTTATAGTAAGAGGAATTAAGAAAGACTTCTTGTGAGAGGTAGAACTTCAGTTAGGACTTAAAGGGAACTAGGGAGGTCAATAGGTAGAGATGGTGAGGGAGAGCATTCCAGGCACGGAGGATATCCTCTATCAAATTCTATTTGACATACAAGTATCAGTTTGAATTTTTTTTTAGTTTAAAGTACCTTGTATCCCTTACACAGTTCATTATAAGGCTGAATGCAATAATCAACATAATAGCCTGCATATACTAGTTTAAGGTTTCCAAAGTGCTTTTTTAATCCATTTATTATATGGGATAGCTGTCTGAGAGAGGGAGGAGGAGGGATCATGAGGAAATGATATTTTTAAAAAGGATATCAATAAAAACTTATTAAAAATTGACAAAACATCTTCTCAGTATGTATTATTATCTCAATTTTATGCAAAACTTGAGGCTCAGAAAATCCAAAGAATCATAGCTATAGAGCTGAAAGGGACAATGAAAATCATTTAGTTCAATCCTCTCATTTTACCAATGAGGAAGAGAGGTCAAGGGAAGTCAAATGAATAACCCAAAGTCAGTGGTTTTTAGGGGAAGTTTTATGTCTCTGAATGCTTACATGAATAAAATAAAGAAAAAGGAGATTAATAAATTGGACATACAACTAAAAAAAAAACTAGAAAAAGAATAAATTGAAAATCCCCAATTAAATACTAAATTAGAAATGCTGAACACCAAAGAAGAGATTAAGAAAACTGAAATTAAGAAAACTATTGAACTAATAAATAAAACTAAGTGCTGGTTTTATAAAACAACAACAACAACAATAAAATTGAAACACCTTTAATCAATTTGATTAAAAGAAAAGAAGAAAACCAAATTACCAGTATCAAAAATAAAAAGGGTGAACTTACCTCCAATAAAGAGGAAATTAAAACAATAATTAGGAATTATTTTGCCCAATTATATGCCTAAAAATTTGACAATCTTAGTAAAATGGATGACTATTTACAAAAATATCAATTGCCCAGATTAACAGAAGAGGAAGTAAAATACTTAAATGACTAACCCAAGGTCATATAGGCAGTAAATGGTAGAGCCAGGATCTAACTCAGTTGTTATGATTCTAAGATCATCATTCTTTCTGATGTACCACACAGCCTCCTCAAGAGAAAGTGATTAGCTCAGGATCACATAGCTAGTGTCAGCATAACAGAAAATGTGAGTTTGAAGCTCAGAAGAGAGGCCGGGGGGGAAACAGAGCTGTGGGAATCATCTACATGACATACAATTGAAGCCATGTAAGTCAATGATGCTGTGAAAAAAGTCAAAGGACAAAAAGAAGAGATAAGGGACAAGGACTGAACCTTGGTGAATACTGACATTAAGCAGTATAGAAGGGAAGGTGATCTTTAAGGAGGCAATTTCAGAGGTTAATGGGCATGTAAGGGCAGATAGCAAAGAATTAAGATTCTAGTTAGGTAAAATATCAAAGTTCAAGATCTTGGAGGAGGTAGAATTAAAGAACATAGTGATGTCTAATGTGTGACCATGGCACACAATCAGGTGGTGAAAGGAGTGTTTAATATCAGAAATTGGATTAATGAATGAATTCTCCTTTACTTTTCAATTCTTTGCTACAACAAAAATAGATGCAATGAAAATTTTGTGTTTATGGGTTCTTCTATTTCTTTGATATCTCTGGGGTATAAACCTTGAAATAGTATCTCTGGGTAAAAGAGTATGTGTAGTTTAATGATTTTTAGGTATAGTTCAAAATTACTTTCCAGAGTGCTTTTCTACATCAATTCATAGTTCCACCAATAATACGATCTCATGTCTGTTTTCTGCAACTCCCACAACATCTCTCCTTTTTACCTTATTCTCAACTTTGTCAACCCAATGGGTGTGAGAAGGAATCTCAGAGTTGCTTTAATTTGCATTTCTATGATTATTAGTAATTTTTTTAATATGGTTATAGAAGACTTAGGTAATTTCCTTTGAGAATTGCTTCTTCATACCTTTTTAAAATCAAGGTTTATTTTAATTTCTGAAAACATTAAATTAATCAAAACCGCTTCCACCTTACAAGTAACATATCTTGCACTACATTAAATTGTTGATGTCTTATAACTAATCCCTAAAAGTGCAAGCATAAAAAAAAAATAAACATCCAATCAAAAAGTAATGACTGGAACCTAACAAAGTTCTAGTCACCAGTAAAGTAAAATACAAAAAAGTTTCCAAAATTCACAAATGTTTTAACAAGTAATTCAAGTAGAGTGTTATTTTAAAGTTATTCCCACAATAAGCTTGGTGTATTTTGTGCTTTACAATTGTTTGCTTTGAATCTTTACTTTGTAAAATCACTAACATTTTATCACTAGACAATAAATTATGAACTTGTTGATTAAATGGCATTTAAATTTTAAAAGACAGAAAACAAAAGCAATAACTTCATGAACTGCTTTGTTTTGTCAAAATAAGTCCTTTACAAAGTGATCTAAAATGCTTAATTTAAGTGAGTCATCCACTCATCCTCTATTAGTTTATTTTTTCATTTTTTTTAAGTAGCAGTTTTCCTCAGGGATATCAGGTTTCTAAGACTGAATTTTTGTTTTTCTTTTAACATTCTTGTTTACTCCTGAACATTTTGACCTTTAAACCACTACACAATGAAATTCCCTTTAAAACAAGTTAACAGAAGTGATTTAGGGATGGCTAAGATCTCTTCTAAATTCTTTCATTTCCGTTTTGGTTTATAAACTAGAGGCAATCTGTTATTTGAGGGCCTAAAGCAAATTACATCAAAGTACATTTTCTGAAAAATCCAATGCACACAACCAAAAAAGAACTGTGTAAAAATAACTGTATCCCCATACTCTTTGAAGTTGCTTTACAGTGAGAAGATATGCACATGATCTTGCTGCAAACTTGCCATACAATCTTGTAATACATATGGTCTAGTCATCCAATTCAGTCCCAAGTGATGCTATCTTCATAACAATCCAGCATTATTGCCAAGAAGAAACAATTTGAATATTATGGAAACACAACTAGGATAACCCAGGATCTAGCAGCTTCTACATTAAGGGATCGAAGGGCCTGGAATATGATATTCCAGAGATCAAGGGAGCTAGGATTAAAAGCAAGAATCACCTACCCAGCAAAATTGAGTATAGTGTTCCAGGG
>JAQQSU010008084.1:0-13046 GCA_028627135.1 Pseudochirops cupreus | reverse complement strand
ATTATTTCTTTTCCATGTTTACCTTCTCATGCTTCTTGTATTTGAGTGTCAAATTTTCTTTTCAGTTCTGGTTTTTCAGCAAGAATGTTTGAAAGTCCACCACCTCACTGAATGACCATAATTTCCCCTGGAACATTATACTTAATTTTGCTGGGTAGGTGATTCTTGGTTTTAATCCTAGCTCCCTTGATTTCTAGCATATCATACTCCAGGCCCTTTGATCCCTTAATGTAGAAGCTGCTAGATCCTGGGTTATCCTAACTGTGTTTCCACAGTATTCAAATTGTTTCTTCTTGGAATCTTGTAATATTTGCTTCTTGATCTGGGGACTCCAGAACCTGGCTATAGCATTCCTAGGAGTTTTCTTTTGGCGATCTTTTTCAAGAGCTGATTGGTGAATTCTTTCAAGTTCTATTTTGCCCTCTGGTTCTAAAATATCAGGGAAATTTTCCTTGAGAAATTCTTGAAGGATGCTTTCTAAGTTCTTTTTTTGATCATGGCTTTCAGGTAGTCCAATAATTTTTAAATCGTCTCTCCTGGATCTATTTTCCAGGTCAATGTTTTTTTCAAGGAGATATTTCACATTGCCTTCCATTTTTTCAATTGTTTAGATCTGTTTAATAGTGTCTTGATTTCTCATAAAGTCATTTGCTTCCATTTGCTCCATTCTATTTATAAAGGCATTATTCTCTTCAGAAAGCTTTTGAGATTCTTTTTTCATCTGGAAAATTTGACTTTTTAAGGCATTCTTCTCCTCTTTGGCTTTTTGGGCCTCTTTTGCCATTTGAATTAATCTATTTTTTAAGGTGTTATTTTCTTCAGTCAGGTTGTTGACTCTCTTTTCCTGATTTTCTTGAATCATTCTCATTTCTCTTCCCAATTTTTCCTCCACTTCTATTATTTGGTTTTTGAAATCCTTCTTAAGCTGATCTATGGCTTGTAGGAAGTCTTCTTGTTTCTTGGAAGCTTTTGGTGTGGGAGCTCTGACTGTGTTGTCTTCCTCCCATTCCATGCTTTCATCCTTTTTGTCCCCACAGAAGGAATCTAAAGTTCAGTTGCTGTTCTTACTTTGCTTCCTTTGCCTGCTCATGTTGCCAGTCAATTACTTGATTTTTTAGCTCTGTGGAACTCTGCTTCCAGAGGGGAAAGCTCTGTCCCAAATTACTGGGGTTTTCACAGCTGCTGGAGCTATTGGGGGGATTTTTTGCAGCCCCCACCAGCTTTGGCTCACTGAAAATGCAGCCCAGGACCACCACCCAAGACCACCATCCAGATCCAGGCTCCTCAACACAAGAGCACTTAGCCTCTGAATGATCACTTGGCCACTCTGCAGTCTGCAGGCTGGGAGCTCTGAAGCAGCCTGTGGAGGCAGCTGCAGGGTCACCGCTTCTGCCACTTCCTTGCCCTGGAGGCAGTTCAGCCAGACTGCTTTTCTCCCCCAAATTTAGCTGAGTTCCACTGACCTTTCACTTTGTCCTTGTTTCTTATGCCTTGATAAGTCTGGAAACTGTTACAGCTGCAACTGATCCACTCTCCTGAAGGCTCCAGCTGTGGCTTGTCCTGGCAGCCCCCCAGGGCCAAGCTGCAGTTTTAGGCTGGGCTGGTTTCAGCTCCCAGCATGCTGAGATGGGCCCTTCCTGCTGAGTTACCTTCAGCAGGAGATATGTTTTCTGTATTTTTGTGAGTTTTGGAGCCCTAAAATTTGTTTAGAGTCATATTTTATGGGTATTTGAAATGGCTATGTGGGAGCTGCGGGACCTTGTTGCTTGTACGCCCATGTCATTGATTTTAGGTGTTAATTGCTAAGAAAAGGAACCTAACGTTCCAAGTAGATAGTGCCAACTTAAAAGAAAAAGAGACTTAAATCGGATAAATGTAATTTGTGGAACATGTGGAGGAGCTGTTTGAGCTGGTGCTTCTGTCCTTGCCCCAGAAAAAAAGGGCTCAGAAACTTGGCACTCCCCCTGTTAAGGACTCAGGTTAAAGAATGTTTGGTAAACAATGAGTAAGACCCTAATCTCTGGATCCATTGTCCTCTGCAGAAGAGCAACTTATTTATTTGCTGATCCCTGCAGTTAAAGGCAGTATTCAACTGAAACTATTACTGAGTATTATTTCATGGAGATGAAGACCTAGTGGATGAAGAAATGGTCAAGAAAACAGGCAAACCTTGGTGCAAGCCTTGCTTTTGGCATATATCAACTACGTGATGCTGGATGAGTCATTTAACCTTAGTGCCCCTAAATAATTCTCTAAGATTATAAATAGCAGAACAATTGCTGGTCTACACTCATAGAAAAAAAAAGTTTTCTTATTGGAGAGCTCCATATACCATGAAATCACAAGTCCTAGCACTCCCAAACACCAAAATTGTATCTATCAAGTTTGATTTCTACCCAGTCAACAAGGTCTTTAAGATGAAAGGTTCCTAGCAATTAATCCCAACACTATATAAAGTATTTGAAAAAAATAGGCAAATTCCTTTTGTGACACAAATACGGTTTTGATACATAAACCAGGGAAAGCACAAAAAGAAAATTATAGATGAATTTCCGTAATGAATATTGATGTAAAAATTTTAAATAAATCACTAGCAAGAAGGTTACAGCAACATATAACAAAAAATCATACATCATAATCAGGGGGTGAGAGGATCAATACCAGGAATTTAGAGTTGTTTCAATAATAGAAAACTATAAGCATAGCTGACCATAACAATAATAAAAGCAATAAAAGTCTTATGATTTCAATAATAGATGCAGGAAAAGCTTTTGGCAGAAGACAACATTCATTCCTACTAAAAAAGAAAACACTAGAAAGCATAGGAATAAATGGCGCTTTCCTTAAAGTGATGAATAGTATCTATCTAAACCCAAGAATAAGTATCATGTGTTATGGGGATAAACTAGAAGCCTTCCCAGAAAGATCAGGAGTGAAACAAAGATGTCTGTTTTCATCATTACTATTTATGTTGTATTAGAAATACCAGCTAAAACAATAAGAAAAGGAAACTGAAGGAATAAAAATAAACAATGAGGAATCACAATTATCACCCTTTGCAGATGATATAACGATATGCTTAAACAACTCCAGAGAATCAACTAAAACATTTGAAAAAATAACCAACTTCAAAGTTTCATGATATAAAATAAATCCACGCAAATCATCATTTTGATATATTAACAACAAAATTCAGCAACAGGAGATAGAAAGAGAAATTCCACTTAAAATAACTGTAGTCAATATTAAATACTTGGGAGTCTATCTGCCAAAACAAACCCAGGGATTATGTGAACATAATTACAAAACACTTTTCACACAAATATAGTCAGATCTAAATAACTGGAGAAATATTAATTGCTCATGGGGAGGTTGAGCAAACATAATGAAAATGACAACCCTACCTAAATTAATTTACTTATGCAGTTCCATACCAATCAAATTACCAAAGAATTATTATATAGAAATAGAAGAAAATGACAAAATTCATCTGGAAGAACAAAAGGTCAAGAATATAAAATAAATCAATGAAAAAATGTTAACGAAGATGGATCTGTTTGTACGAGAACAATGAATTGGAAATCAAGGGGTTGTCTGTCAATTAGGAACAGTCTGAATAAGTTGTGGTGCGTGATTATGATGGAATGTTATTGTGATATAAGAAATGATAAAGGGGGCAGCAAGGTGGCGCAGTGAATAGAGCACCAGCCCTGGGGTCAGGAGCACCCGAGTTCAAATTTAGCCTCAGACACTTGACACTTGACACATTAGTTGTGTAACCTTGGGAAAGTCATTTAACCTCAATTGCCCTGCCTTATCCCCTCCAAAAAGAAAAAAAAAAGACTCTTTAGAAATGATAAAGGGAACAATTTCAGAAAAGCCTGGGAAGACTTATATGAACTCATGCAGAGTGAAGTGAACAGAACCAGTAGAATATTGTATGCAGTAAGAGCAATATTGTAATCCAAGACAATTGCAAAAGACCAATGATGAATGATGCTATGCAACTCCAGAGAGCAAACTGATGAACTCTGAATGCAGATTGAAGCATACTATTTTTTTCACTTTCTTTTTTTTTATTGTTTTATTTTGTTTGTGTTTTCTTTTGCAACATGACTAATATGGAAATATATTTTTCATGACTTAACATCTAAAATTGATATCAAGTTACTTGTCTTTTCAAAAAGGGAGAATGGAAAAAAGAAAATTTGAAACTCAGAATTTAAAAGTGTTCATTTTATTTACTTGGAATTGGGAAATATTCAGTGAAATAAAAACAAATTTTAAAAAGATGAGACCACCTTAGGTATTTTCCTTAGGCAAGGAACTCATTTTAGTTCACTTTGAAAGGCAAAGTTATCTTTGTTTCCTTCCTGTCTTTCCAGGCCTTTAATGTCTTCATAAAACCACACTATATGGTTCTTTGAAAATTACTTCAAGACATTAAAAAAAAAACACATAGTTCCAACTCTATTCTGGGATCTTTGCACACTGTTATTTCAATTTCTAAAATGTAAATGGTGTATAATGGTTACTATTCAGGCCAAAGAAAAGGAAGGCTCTTTACAGAGCCATAGTTAAAGTCAGGCAATATTAAATGACACTTCTCCCTCCCTGACTCCTTGTGGCTTTGTCACTATTCATCAAAATTCTATCAGAGAGGAACTGAGGCTGATGGGAAAAAAAAGAGCTAGGAAATGAGGAACAAATGTGAATGCCTTAGGTGTCTGAAGTGTACTTTTAAGAGGAATTTCATGGTGAAATAGCTGGATCTTCAGAAGAAATAGTTTTTTGACAGGTGAGATGAAATATGACTGAGGGCATGGCAAGGCTTTATCTATTGGTGCTATAATTAGATCCACACAAAGAATTTAAAATCCATAATTTATTACAGGCTTAAGAAGCTGTAAAGACATGTGGCTACATTAAAAAAGAGACACCATGACTAACTGGGCTTACAGTGAAGGCCCAAAAGTGGACTTGCCACTAATTTTGCAAGTTACTTTCAACAAGGTGCTTACCTTGTGTCTTGGTATTTATTTTGTAGGAAAACAAATTAGGAGCTGGAAGGGACCTTAGAGCTCATCCTGTCCAATATTCTCATTCCTCAGATGAGGAGAATGAGACTGAAAGCAGTTAAATGACTCACCCAAAATTATGTAGAGAACAAGTGTCAAGCAGATATGGGATTCAAATCTAGGTCCCCTAGTTCCAAGTCTAGGGCTTTTCCTTGGTACTACTGATGCATTTTAAAGTAGGAGTTATAAGGGAAGAGTTTATGACCAAACCAGAGATAGAAGGGATCCTGGGAAGTAAATGAATAATTTTGGTTAAATGAAATTTTAAAAAACCCTATATTTGTACAAACAAAACCAATGCAGTCATAATTAGAAGGAAAACTTTTAAAAGACACGGACCATTGGTCCACAGTTTTATTTATTTATTTATTTTTTATTTTTTTGCTGGTTTTTTTTGGAGTGGGGAAGGTAGGGCAATTGAGTTAAGTGACTTGCCCAAGGTCACATGGCTAGTTTTGTGTGTGTGTGCATGTGTATGTGTGTGTGTGTTAAGTGTCTGAGGCTGGATTTGAACTCAGCTTCTGCTGATTCCAGGCCTGTGCTCTATTCACTGCACCACCTAGTCATCCCCAGTCCACGGTTTTTAGACTCTGTTCATTTCACTTTTTTTAGATTCAGATATTTGCTTTCACAAGTCTTATATTGCATCCTGTGTTCCCAAAGTCTCTTAAACATCACTGATAGTAAACAATCACATCTACCAGTTCTCTTACTACTAACAAAGCAACAAAACCTGGCCGAAGTTGTGATATATTCCAATTTCCGAAGCATAAATACCCACATTAAATAATCATCTAGTAAAGTATAAGCTCTAGTAAGTCAGCTGAAGCTTGCTCCAACACAGCCTTGCATATATCCATGTCTTAGCTTCCATTATATGCTAAAATCATCATGAAAACAGGGACAATGACTAACTCAGATTAATCTATCATGGGAATTATGTGGATATTCATTCAATGACGATGCTAGGTGCAATTATCCATGCTTGCCTACCCTTTGTGACTCATGTCATATGTATGCATGTGACTATATTTTCTATTGTAGTATCTCAAGCACATTCACCCAGTACCCTAAGGGTCATAACTGCTTTCTTTTGAAATCATGAAGATAGAAACTGGATCTGTAACTTCCATCAGTATAAGGAACCTAACTAATGCAGTTTAGCACAATCTCTGTAACTTATAGTCTTATCTAGCTGCCTACTACCTAGGGTCACACAGTAGTGTATACCAGAGGCAGGACTTGAATTGTGTCTTCCTGGCTCCAAATCCAGCTGCCCCTTCATTGTGCCACTTTCATTTTTACATCATGCAAGAGAATCTTTGGTTGGATCAAGGATGCTTTAACTTCACAAATGGCAAGGTTGAAAGGAGGGACTATTTTTTTTCCCCTTTCTTTGCATCCTGAGCATTTAACACAGTTCCTAGTACATAAGGAGCACTTAATAAATGCTTATCAACTTGACTACAGCTATCAGCTCATGAACATACAGTAAAAGAGAAGAGGACACATGAAGCAGGTTTGGGGGACACCACCCTTACTGGAAAAGAAGAAGATGATAATTCAGAAAAGTACTGGGGATGGGTAGAATAGTCATCAGAAGCATTATTTTTTTAATAGTTTAGTAATTTTTCATATATTTGTAAGCAGATAGGTTCAATGTCAAGCAAAGTAGTTTGTTGCTGTTTGTTTCAGCTATTCAAGTGCCTGCGAGCTTCACCTTTGATTATGTCAAGTCTTTGTTTGAAACAGTATATACTGTGTTCCCCTTAATAGGCCTAAGGGAGTTTGGAGACCTTCCCTGCCCTTAATAGGCCTAATGTCATCACATGGAGCCCACAGTGGGAGGAGCTTGTCAAAAGAGTGGAACAGGAAGGGTGGAACAAGAAGTAGAGCAGATAAAGGCTTAAGCATGAGCTGGGACCAAGCAGAACTGAGAGAGAAAATGTTTGTGATGTTGGAATTCTGTCTGTGTTGATTTCTCAAACAAAAGCCTTGTCTGTTGTTCTATGTTGATTTGTCAGACAGAAGTCCTGTCTGTTGTTCTGTGTTAATTTCTCAGACAGAAGTCCTATCTGTTGTTCCGTATTGGTTTCTCAAACAGAAAGTGAATTCAAATGATGACACCAGTAATGTCTATAAATATTGTTGTAGCCTTGTTGAGCTTTGTTTTCCTAGAAACAGAAACTGTGAAGAGCCTGGAATGGAGCAGTCCCCATGAGCTGGACATGGAACAGGAGCAGAGAAGTGCCTATCTGTGAATCCAGGCAAGAGCTGAGGGTGGCCAGCCAATGGAAGAGGAGCCATGGGGTTTGGAAATCAGCCTTGAGTTAAGATGAAAGGAGACTTTACTTGGGTACTCAGTGCTGACTGATGACATTATAACTTACTGTGACCTAGGGGGTGGTTGATGTCTGTACTTTCTGCTACCCCTTAAGATGATTGGAAGCCAGCCTGGAGTCAAGATGAAAGAAGACTTGACTCGGGTACTTTATATTGATTGAGGAGATTATGAGTTACTGAATGATATGTTTTAGTTAAGACTATGTGGCCACCATAGTAATAAGTTGTTATGTTATATTATTGTGAATGTTATGCTTCAGTTTCTTGAATGTTTTGCTTTAGTTTGTTGATGAATAAACAGAGAGTTCACTATACTATGTGATTAGATTCTTAAAGTTATTAACAGCAGCCATCCTCAGGAGAGCTGTTCATGATTGGATTTACAATAGGAAAGCAGGAAAATAACGAAAAGCCACTTATGGCAAAATCCTAAAGAAGCAAGAGGGAATGGGAAGAAGAAAAGAATGAAAGAGGAGACAGAGGATGATGTCTATTCTCTGTATCCTCTGTCCTTCCTCACCCCAGTATCTAATGTTTTTCACAAATAAGCATTTATTTAATAAATGAAACTCAACATGAAGAGATGTTTCTCCTGTGCTTCCACTGAAGCTTGATTCATCTCATCATCAGGCTCAGAGTTGTGATTGTTTGACTAAACTAATTTAATTAGCATCTTATTCTTGCTCGGTACTCTCAATATTATGTGAATGGCTTATTTGAAATGTATTCCCAGGAGTGTCTGTTTTCCCTTCCTGAAAATGCCTTCATTGTTTCTAAGAAGTGATACCTATAACAACTCTTTGTTAGGAAAATAAAATGAAACCAAACCAAATTTAAATTTAAATTGAATTAATTTTAAATCCTTCAAAATTTACATCACTGTGAATATGTCTCTGACACATTCAATAAATCTGAATCTTTCTGGGATTGCTGTGTCTATACCAGCAATTCTCAACCTTCCTAATGCTGCGACCTTTTAATACTCGTATGTGGGAGTATCTGCATGTGGGTGGCCTTGCCTGGAGACGGATAGAGGAGTGGTGTCTTGGTTCCTAAGACTATTGGAAATCTGTGTTTTCCAATGGTCTTAGGCAATCCCGTTCAACCC
This sequence comes from Pseudochirops cupreus, assembly GCA_028627135.1. Lineage (NCBI taxonomy): Eukaryota > Metazoa > Chordata > Mammalia > Diprotodontia > Pseudocheiridae > Pseudochirops > Pseudochirops cupreus. Next base: position 4,517 of record JAQQSU010008084.1, on the reverse strand, counting down.
CTAAAGGGGTCACGACCCACAGGTTGAGAACCACTGATCTATACTGTAAGGTAAGATTATGGGTTCCTAATGCTGGAGGAGAGAGCAATCAGGTATAGAAAACATCTTGGTTCATAATGTATCTAGGGAGAAGGGTCCTCTTTCGGTAGAATTCAATTCAAAAATCTGTTATTCCATAACCCTATAGTGAAGAGCTTCAGGTAAAATGAATCTCTCAGAATGAATCTTAAACTCCATATCATTGGCATGTTGTAATGAAAGTAATTCTTCTGAAGTGATTACTGAATGCAATCTATTGCTGTTTTCAAAAGTCAAGAAGCAGTCATCACCCAACAAATATTTTCTGATTCTGTACAATTACCTTTTCTAAGAGTATTTTCAATCTTTTGCCCAATTTTATAGCATGTTATAATTTTTAAAAATCCAGGGATGGGAACTTGCTTTTTTATTTCATTTCTTTTTTGTTGTTGTTGTTGTTTTGGAGGGGGGAAGGCAAGGCAATTGGGGTTAATTGACTTGCACAAGGTCACACAGCTATTAAGTGTTAAGTGTCTGAAGCCAGATTTGAACTCAGGAACTTCTGATTCCAGGGCCAGTGCTCTATTCACTGTGCCACCTAGCCGCCCTGATTTCGTTTCTTTAGGGAAATTCCAAATGAGGAATTCATTCTACCTATGAAGTTCAGCATTTTCTTTGCAACTCATAATCTTAAAGAATTGCTTAGTTTACAGAGAAATTATGTAACTATTCCAGGGTCACGCACCAATATATGTCAGAGGCAGACCTTACACTCAGGTGCTCCTGACTGGAGCTTTAGCCAGTTTGTCATGTTGCCTCTTGTATACTTTAAAGTTATTTAGATGATTAAGGAACACAAACTGAATCATACAGGGAAATGATTGTTTCTATTCTTACATAATGGGAATAACAGAATTAATTCAAAGAAAAGTTGAAAAATTAGTTGTTTTAATTTTTTTTTAATTTTTGTTAAAAGAATGAACTGAATCCCCCCAAACACCAAGAAAATGAGTGTTCCATTTAGAATCAAGATAAAGTAGTTGAAGTCAGATATCAAATGACTAAGGAAGCATGTAGTCTAGTAATATGATTGACAGAGCCAAGACTCACCTAAGAGTGAGAAATTCAGTTTAAACAATTACCTCTACCCAAATAAAATAAAGTAAATGGTAAGATAATAAACTCTTATATCTTATCTAGGTGAGAAAACATGTTGATTGTTCACCAAATCCAATTCAATTTAATAAACTTTTATTAAGCCCCTACTATGTGCCAGTACTATGCTAAATGTTAGGGATTCAATTAATAAAAAAGAAAATCTTGTCCTTACCCTCAAGGAACTTGTGATCTAAAGAGTGAGATAACAAAGAAAAGTGGACAGGAAAGCAGTGGAGGAGAGGGGGACACCAGGGAGCACCCATCACAGGGGCATCTTGTTCTATGGAGATTAAGTTAGGCAGAGAAGCAAGTGAAAAGTGGAGTGAGCTGAGTTTCTGCCCTCTATAAAGAAAACCATCAGGTGGAGTTTGGTATTCTGCCCTACAGCCCTCTAGACCATGAAGGCATGGTGGTGAGTTCAGAAGTGATGAGTTATCCTGGAGAAGGGGAGCATCTTCTTCCCTGGAGTGGAAATCAGGCAGATTGCAAAGCAGAGTGACTAGATTTTAATAAGGCTTGGATACATCTACTGAATCAATCAAGCATTGGCTTTAGACTAAGTATGAAAAATCTTTAATCAATTTTGATGTGTTTGAAAATCATTGGATTAATGGGGTACTTTTTCTAGGAAGAATGTTTATATTGATTGAAGAACTTAGCCATGCCCTGTGAGGCTTGTAAATAACAAAGAACATAGTTTCTAACCACTGATTCTGGCATCCAGTGTTTTGATGGTAGAAAAATCCAAATGGGAGAGAACATCTTAGTCTCAGTCTTGGCCTCTCACCTACTTGACTGGAGAAAGACCTTGTGAACTTTGGAGAACCAAAGGAGTGATGCTATTCACAGGTATTATTTTTGTTCAGTCATTCAGTTATGTCTGACTCCATATGACCCCACGGACAGAGTCCATGGGGTTTTCTTGGCAAAGATACCAGAGTGGTTTGCTATTTATTCCTCCAATATGTTCCCATCTTAGAGTTAAGGAAATTGAGGCACATGGGTTAAGTGACTTGCCTACAGTCACACAGCTAGTAAGTGTCTGAAGTCAAATTTGAACTCAGATCTTCCTGACTCCAAGCCCGGTGCTCTATCCTTAGCACCACTTTGCTGTCCCTCATTGGTGTTCTAGCACTGTCCAGAGCAGCAATGTCTGGAAGCATGAGCATAGCCCTCATCTCTAGAGAGTTATGGGCTCTACAAAGAACTCAGCAGAAAAACTACGTTGTAAACAAGAGAATCAATTTCAGGACTCTGACAAAAAAAAAAAAAGAAAAAGGTTTCCAGGAACTGTTATCCCTTTGCCATGTGATCTCTAATCTTCCACCCAGTTTCCCTTGGACTCATGTACTGGTGGGAAAGTGTGACCATGACTTTTTTGGTGGGGAAAGAGAGATGTTTTATGCCAACATTTCTTAGTATATCACCATAATAAATACCTTACAAAAACCATCTAGGTCTTGGTGACTAATTGATTTCAACCAGTAATCATAGGAGGAGATGCACTAGTGGGAGTTTATAAGCTATAGCATTAGAATGGTAGTTCAAAATCCCTTTGGGTTACCTTTGGAATCCTGAAGGGAGAAGTAAGAACCACATTTGGTGGACTGACCTGGCAGTGTAAATAGCAATCAGGAGAGTTAATCCAGAAAATATGTTATATTAGACTACATTGTTTAACATACCAGGTCACGTGCTCTGTGTTTTTATGTAAGTCATTTAGCTCAAGTTTCAATATGGCCAATTAAGTGAGGCTATTAACACTGACTTTTTCTGCTTCACAGTGATATTATAAATATAGCAAGATTAGAGAACTAAGAGATAGAAACTAAACTTTTTTTTTTATTCCTATTGGGATCTATTGGTTACGAATGTCTACCAAGTAGGTTGGCACCTTCACTTCACAGCTGGATGGCACAGTGGATAGCACTAGGCCTGGATTCATGAAGACCTAAGTTCAAATCCATCCTTATACACTTACTAGCTGTATAATCCTGCTCAAATCATTTAACGTCTGTTTAACTCAGTTTCCTCAATGGTAAAATAGGGTAATAATAACACCTAATTTTATAGAGTTGTTATGGGGATCAAATGAGATAATATTTACAAAGCAATTAGTATAGAGTCTAGAATATGGTAGGTGCTTAGCAAATGTTTGTTCCCTTCCCCTTTCCTTTCTCTGTAACTTTTAGTTTTATAGTCGCCCAGAGCACTTAGTAATTAAAAAACTGGCCCAGGGTCAAACAAGCAGAGGCATCAGATGCTGGTCTTGAACTTCAGTTCTTTCAGACCATGAGACCATTTGCCTCTTATTGTGAGAAATGAAATTATAAAAATTCAGAGTATTATTAAAGAGCTTTCTTCATTGTCAATAATTTACCAATTAAGTGTGAATGTTTAGCTTCTCTGGAAATCTAAATAATATTAAAGGAAAGGTTTGTGCCTGCTAGGTGTCACAGTAGAGAGTGCTGGGGCCTAGAGTCATGAAGACCTAAGTTCAAATCCAGCCTCAGACACTTACTAGTTGTTGTGATCCTTGGCAAGTTACTTGACCCTGTTTGCCTCAGTTTCCCCATCTGTAAAATTAGCTGGAGAAGGCAATGACAAACTGCTCCAGCATCTTTGTCAAGAAAACCATAAATGGAGTCATGAGGAGTCGGACACAACTGAAATGACTGAACAACAAAAACCAATGAGATTTGGTACTACTTCAAAAATGTTACGAAATACTTCATTTTGTCATTGCTTTATGGAAATTTGACTACTAGGACATATCCCCTGAGATTCATTTTTAAGTCACACTCTACAGATGAACTTCTTAATTATTTTGTACTATTTTTGTAGTTTGCTTCTTTTTTTTTGGTCTTTTTGGAGGGGGGAAGGCAGGGCAATTGGGGTTAAGTGACCTGCCCAAGGTCACACAGCTAGTAAGTGTTAAGTGTCTGAGGGCAGATTTGAATTCAGGTCCTCCTGACTCCAGGGTTGATGCTCTATTCACTGAACCACCTAACTGTAGTTTGCTTCTTTAGAATCAACCAGAGTACCCCAAAGATCTCCCAATAACCCCAAAATATCTATATAAAATATAAAAATTTGTCTTTATTACCAAGATATAAAAGCTATAAAAGTTATAATTACAGTTAAAAAGAGAAAACCCCCATTAGAGGAAGCATAGAAAATAACCCTAAAAGTATCTGTGCCATTAGTATAGTGTTTAAAACACAGTAAGTGCTTAGCAAAGGCTTGTTCCCTTCCCCCCCCTGCCCCCCCCCCCCCCCGCACCAACTCACATCATCTCTAATTCTCAAAGTTTTAGTTTGTAAGAGTATGCTGGTGTTCTT
>JAQQSU010008083.1:0-13047 GCA_028627135.1 Pseudochirops cupreus | reverse complement strand
AAAAAAAAAAAGAACATTGGCCTTGGGTTCAAAACACAGCTTTGACATGTAGGAGTGTGATGGATAAGTAGTTAAATATCTCTGAGCCACAGCTTCCTTGTCTGTAAAATAGGGCTATTGGTGCCATCTCCTCCTCGGACCTTGGAGCTGGGTTTGGCAGAAGGGCACAGCTGTTTGCATACCCTTGACTGAAGGATAGTCTTAGGGATGTTTGTATTTTCACATGGACATCCTTTTGTATCAAATGGGGTGCAGACAGAGTAAGAAAACACCCACCTAGCTAGCTAGATAAGACAAATCAACCCTAGTTATCAATTGGGTGACTGACGTAGCCAAATCACTCTCACATCTGAGAAGCCACATGGTCTAGTGAGGAGAGAACTCATTTTGGAAGCAGAGAGATTTGGGTTTAAGTCCCACCTTTGACTTATAAAGACTGCATGACCCTGAGAAAATCATTTAACCTCTCTGATCATGGCTACTCACTAAGATTTATAAATATTTTACTATAAAAGTTACAGAAAAGGTGCTAGCCTCCATTGTTTGAGGTAATTTTCTTTCCAGAGTTCCCTGTATTAATGAAATCATTGGCTCCCTGCTCTCTAGCTTCTATTTCCCTCATAAAGTGATTATACCCAAAGTACTCTGTAAACCTTAAAGCTCTATTAAATTAATGTTATTATTTAGCCATTTTTGCTCATATCCTACTCTTTGTGACCATTCTGGGCGTTTTATTGGCAAAGATATTGGAATGGTTTGCCATTTCATTTGCCAGATCATTTTAGAGATGAGGAAACTGAGGCAAACAGGGGTAAGTGACTTGCCCAGGATCATATAGCTAATAGGTGTCTAAGGTCAAATGTGAACTCATGAAGATGAGTTTTCCTGATTCCAAACCCTGTGCTCTATCCATTGTACAACATAGCTGTCTTATTAAATTAATACTGGAGTTATAATTTAACAGAGCCATCCTTGGCTGCCAAAAATGAAAGCTTGGGAATGATTGATGTATATATGTGCTTTGCCCTATGGTAAAAAGCAAGACTCTTCTCTAACCTGAGAAAATCACTTAGAATCCTCTATGGTGAGGGTTAAACTTCCCCTTTCTCCAATCACCTCTATTTATTTCAGCCTTTCCTGAAGATGGAGAAAGGATGGAATAATCAGTAGGGACTTGAAATATACAGCATACTGAAATATACAGCATAGACCAGATATCTCTGTCACCTCTGAGTCTCTAGGACTCTGGCCTCCCTCTTCCTCCTCAGAAGTAGGCTTTATTTTCCCTGTCTATTCTCCCCTAGATCCCATAAAATCTTCATCTCCTTCCACCCAGCCCTCTGGAGAATGGATCGAAATTAACTCTCTCTCATTGCCTTGCTCAACCTATCCCAGTTCAAAGAAAAGATCAGTCATGTGTTCTTTTCCTGTGGGCTCTTGAGAGAATCTCCCCCTGAGCTGGCTCTTCTTTTGCTCTCAAGACTTTCTCAGTAAGATCATTTTGTGGAAGAGGGAATGAAGTACTTGAGCTTGACCTTTAACCTTAGAATTGAATGACAGAACCAGATAGCAGCCTTCAGTCCATGCAGTCATAGAGGGAAGGCAGTTGCTCTTCTCCTATTCTTGTAAATGCTTATCTCAAATATCTGAGAGCCACTTGACCCCAGACTATAAACTAGATGAAATTCTATCTCTGTACAACACTTTGCGTATTCCTAAGCCTCAATAGAAATTTATGCAACTTTAAGACAAATACATTTTAACTTTTAAAAAAAGGATAAAAATGTTTTAAGCCAAAGTGTCTAGTATTTTAGTCTAACAGAAACTTACCTGATTGTGGAAGTGCTTCAATAAAGTCAAACACATGCTTCTCTAAATCAGCTAAGTCCGTGAATGGGCGCTGGGACCAGATGGCTGCTGTAATTAGGGGGCATTTCTCTATAATGTTTCCCAAAACATCAACAAATTCCCCAAAGTCCATGGAATTGACCATCTGGATATCCATGCCTCACTTCTCTGCAACAACAGCAAAGTTGCACCAGGGAGCCTGACAAAGAATGAGTGTCATTCCCAGAGTTAACTTGGTTTTATTAGCCAAATATGCACGTAAAATACTTGTTTGCATGCACTACCAGTTTGGAATGTTTTAAATGCCCTCAGGTGAAGGTGAACAGGAAATATTGTGTAATAAACAAACACCAGCAAGAGAGGTAAAGTTAGGCAGAGGAGATATGTGCAGCTAAACATTGCCAACCTGTTGACATAATAAGAATTTGTTTGGAGTAGGGTTGGGAGAGAGAACGACAACATTATTTGTAATCTTTGAGCTTTGTCATTCAAAGTATTTGAATTATACCTATCATTGGTGCCATTAATAGTTTTATATCATCATATTATAGATTATTTTTCTCTTGGGAACCAAAGAAGAGCAATTTATGGTAGTGAGTTTGGTATATGATCCAATGGAAGCTATTACTCTTGATATCTGCCTGCTCTATATTGATATCCATCTCCATATCCATTTCTTTATCTGTGAAGAAGCAATCTGAACTCCAAGGAATCAAGACTCAGTTAAATTCAAGTCCTTTGCCCAGGATTAAGGGACTTGCCTAAGGCTAGAATTGCTGGAAGTTGGGCCTGAGTCCAGGTCTTCCTGATTTCGAGACTGGCACTTTCTATACTATCCAAATATCATTTGTTTTTTTAAGGAAAATTCCCTTTTTAATCAGTTGCTCAGTCAGTTCTTTTAACGTGTATGTGCATATGTATGAGGAAACTTAGACTATTAGTGGACAGAGAACTGGTCTCAGAGTCAGAAAACTTGGGTTCAAGTCCCGCCTCTGATACATGCTGATTATGTGAGCCTGGGCAAGTCATTTAGCTTCTCAGAGCTACAAGTAACTCTCTGAAGCTGTAAACTGCACAGCAATTGCAGATCTGAATTTGCAAAGGGAATACCGATGAAATTGCAGGTCTTATTCTGCCTTCCACTGCCAACATGTACACATATGTATATATATATATATATATATATATATATATATATATATATATATATATATATATATACACACACAGATATGAAATATAGCTAACATAATGCACATTATATGATATTACATATAAAAGAATTGGTGTTAGCCATTAAAGGCTATGGCCCCTCATTTTGGGGGAATGTAAATAAAAAGGAGGAAGAAAAGAGAAAGAAGTAAGAAAACTTTTGACTTAGATAAGAAAAATTGATATTTTCCCTTTAGTACTGAACAATGAAAGTGAACAAAAAAATCAAGTTTATCAGTTGCACTGTTACTTCACAACCAAATTTCAAAAATAAGAAGAAAGAAATAGCTTTGGATTAATAAATAAATCCTGTATGGCAATTACCAAGTCTTGTAGATTCTATATCCACAATATCTCTCACATCAGTTCCATTTTTACACTCACCTGACTATTGCCATGGTCATTCAGATCCCTCTCTCCTCTTGTCTGAACGCTGAGACAACTTAACTGGACTCCTGCCTTCCCCTCACCAATTGATTGTCCACATGGCTGCCAAAAACACAAGCTTAACTCTATTACTCCCATGCTCAGTTGCCTCTAGAATAAAACAAACTCTTCAGCTTAGTATTTAACTCCCTATATCATCTGGCTCCAGTCCACCTCTTCAGATTCATTTTAAAAATTAAATCTTAATTTTTCAATCAATTAAAATCTGCTTCCTTCCCTATTATTTAACCAGAAAAACAAAATCCATGTTATAAATGTATATAGCCAAATAAAACAAATTTCCACATTGACCATGTCCAAAAAAAAGTAAAAGCCTCAATCTATACTGGCTACCTGTCTGTCAGGAGACTGGTATCTTGTTTCATCATGAGTCAGTTACCTCTGGAATCCTGGAATCATGGTAGGTCATTACATTAATAAAAATCCCTCAGTCTTTCAAAGTTGTTTGTCCATACAATATCATTGTTATTGTATAACTTCTTCTACTGGTACTGCTCATTTCACTATGCATCAATTCATACAAATCTTCCCAAGTTTCTCTGAAATTGTCCCATTCATAATTTCCTATGACACAATTGTATTCAATTATATACCATAAATTGTTTGGCTATTTCCCAGTTGATTAATGCCCTCTCACTTTCCAATTCTTTGCTATTGCATCATACATTGCAAAGAGACGTGTGTATGTGTGTGTGTGTGTGTGTGTGTGTGTGTGTGTGTGTGTGTGTGTGTGTGTGTACCCTTTTCCTAGGAAGCACAGAGCACTGGACCTGGAGTCAGGAAGACCTGAGTTCAAATCCAGCCTCAGATTCTCACTAGCTGTGTAAATCTGAGCATGTTACTTAACATCTGTCTATCTCAGTTTTTTCATCTGTAGAAAGGGGATAATAACAGCACCTACCTCGAAGGATAGTTGTGAGGGAAAATAAAATAATACTTATGAAGTACTCTGTAAACTTTAAAGGGTTATGTAAATGCTAGGTATTATTACTATTTCTTTCTTTGATCTCTTTGGGGTATAAACCTAATAGTGTATCATTGGGTAAAAGGATATACACAACTTAATAACTTTTTGGGTATAGTTCCAACTTGCTTTCCAGAATGACTGAGCTGGTTTACAGCTCCACCAACAGTGCATTAATGCATTTGTTTTCCCATAGCCCTTCCAGCATTTATCATTTTCCTTTCTTGTTAACTTTTGCCAATCTGATGAAACCTCTTAGTTGTTTAATTTTACCCTTCTCTGACTATTAGTGATTTGAATCATTTTTCTATGACTCTTAGTAACTTGGATTTCTTTCTTTGAAAACAGCCTGTTCATGTCCTTTAACCATTTATCTATTGGGGGATGGCTTTTATTCTCTCTTCAGTCTTATTATACATTGTTCATATTCTTGCAATCTGTTTCCGGTCTAGACAAACTGGCCTACTTGCTGTTTCTTGAACCCATCCATCCTTTTCTCCCTTTTGTGTCTTTTCACTACCCTCCTCCCTTCTGCTTCTTAGACTCTTTAGAAAACTTCAAGGTTCAGTTCATAAGCCATCTCCTACCAAGAGCCTTTTTTGATCTCTTTAGTTGTTGGTATTCACTTCTCAAAATTGTTGCATATATCAAATTATCTGTTTATACATTGTTTCTTCCCCTCTTTCTTTCTCTTAGTTCCTACCCCAATGCTTCAGACTCCAAAATCCATCCAGTGCTTCTTCCTCTTGTGACCTCCAGTGCCAATATTAACTACCATCCCATTCCCTTACGAAGTCCTAGTCTTTCACCTCAGCTAAGAATTGTTCTGTGGTAGGGTTTGATGTATTAAGATGGGGCAGAGGCAGCAAAGAACCAGAGGAGGCAGAGAGATGGAAAGTCTTTGTCAAGTTCTCATCTTGGCTCTTCATTAGCCTTCCTAGAGCTACAGCGCCCCCACCCCAGAAGGTCAGCATCAAAGGTCTAGTGGTGAGAAAATCCCAAACTATCTGACTCCCCCTTCTCTTATTGGTAATAAAAACAATATTTCTTATTACAATTAAATTGATTTGAAACAAAAAGTGAGTCATCGGGTAAGAACATAAGGAGACAAATTAATTCAGCAGACATCTTTTTTTTAAAAAGTCTTTTAAGAACCAACTGTGCTTCTTGTATGGTGCCTCAAGGAAAACATTTCCATGCATTTGTAATGCTATAAAATGTCTTAGCATTTTGTTTTGCATTTATTCTTCAGCCTTTAAGCCTGATCTAATCTGAGAATTAATAAGTAAAAAGAGGTTGGTAAACCCTGGGTTCAGTGAATCTTGGGAGAATGATCAGGTTGCCTTGAGGAATTAAGCAATAGGCTGGTTGGTGTTAAGAGAGAAAACAGAAGAATCTTCTTGAATAGTAACTTAAGGGTTTAAAGGCAGATGCTGCTCGGGGTCTGCTAGATATATTTCTTCTGAATGTATGTGTACCTATGACTCGATGACAGTCAGCAGTAGTTGCTTGGAGGTACAAGACTTCACATTCCCTGTGCCAAAAATTCAGGAGAAGGAAAGTTGCTTCTGGCAACTCAAAATTTGACCTCTGGACACAATTTCCTATGGACACTTTATGATAAATGGTGATAAGATTCTATAGTATTATTAATTAGTATGGTAGTATACTTCAAAATATGTTATAATTTAAGTAGACTTTTGTGATCTGCCTTCAGGAATCTACTTACCACTTAAAAGAACAGTTTTTCTGGATAAATGCATTATGAGATGCATGCAACTAACTTATAAGTCCCCCTTGTGATTTATGAGGACTTTTTGTATCTGTAAATCTGTATAGCACTTAGTAAAATAAGTGAAATACTAACCATGTGACTGAGGGCAAATAATTTCATTTCCCTGGGCCTCAGTTTCCTCATGTGTAAAATGATGAAATTGGACTAGGTTGTCTGTAAGATCTCTTCCAACTGTGTATCTACGTTATTATGACTTCAGAATTATTACAGATGAAGAAATGACCAAGTATTGGCAAAAATTGTGTGAGCAAACTCAACAATCTTTCCAAAAACAGCCCTACTTCACTGTTTGCGTTGATTAAATCAATCTGAGAAATGGAAATTTGTTGAGAAATAATACAATTTTCACCTACTCACTGGAGCAGCTTTGTATGCAGCACCATCCTTAGGGTTCAGACTCACATATACACTGATTTGTGGGTTGCTCAGTTAAAAAAAAATACTTGATTTTTGCAAAAATTTTCTTCAAAGCAAGAAGTTTTATTAGCAGCAGCCAATAAAAAATATTATATGACCCTAAGCAAAAATCATGGTTTGTTATATAGTTATAATACTTCCTTCTATTTTAAACCACTTACCTTTTAGTCAGTAGAGATTAATTAATTGAATCATTTTAAGTGAAAAATGGTGTGAATGAATGAAATAAGCATTTATTAAGTGCTTATTGCCAAGCATTGTGCTAAGTAAGCGTTGGAAATAAAGAGAGAAAATCAAGTCAGTTCCTGTATTCAAGAAGATTATTTTTAAAACGTAGTTTCAATCGGTTAGATGAGTTTCCTTCTCCTTATCAACAAGTAATGAATTGACCCCAGAGACAGGCTAGTTCTGCAAACAGCAATCCTGCGGCACCACCTACTGGTCACATTGATGAAAAGCCCTTCCTTAGACATGGCGATGTGTTTGTTCTGTCTGTTAAGGCGGATCATTTTCAGTCTTTCATCAGTCATTTCCATCTCTTTGTGATGCCATTTGGGGTCTTCTTGGCAAAGTACTGAAGTGGTTTGCCATTTATTTCTCCAGATCGTTTTATAGTTGAGGAAACTGAGGCAAAGAGGGTTAAGTGATTTACCCAGGGTCCCATAGCTAGTAAATGTATGAGATTGGATTTGAACTTAGGAAGTTGATTCTTTCTGATTCTAGGCCCAGTGCTCTATCCACTGAGTCACCTATCTGCCCATGCTTTGGATAATAATATCACAGATTTAGAGCTGAGAGGCATCTTAGATGCAATTTAGTCTGGTCCCCTCATTTTACAGATGAAGAACCTTGGGCATACTTGAAATCAGGTCCTCTGACTCTAAATGCAGAGCTCATTCCACCAAATTGCTCTCTATTGCATTGCTTGGAGACTGTGCTATATTTGGCTTTTACTATAGGTAGACATATTAAATGACAGGAGTTATATTTCAGGGGACATAATTTGACCTTTATTCTATTTGAATCTACCCAATAATGGGTGTGGAAGCAGTAAAACTTGATATATTATCCAGTGTCTAATCTTAGGCACTAATACTTTAACAAAATGAGTTTTTAAAGAACCTAGGAAAAAATACTTTGGTCCAAGTCAGTCACTTAATAATGATTTACTGAGAGTTTACTGTGTGCCCAGATGCTGTGCTAAATACTAGGAATGCAATACAAAGAAGAAACAGTCTCAAGGAGCTTACCAACTTACAGCAGTGGGGGAGGGTATGGGAAAGGGGGCATATCCAGTGCATGACACAGGCCATTTTCGTTACAGGGATTTCTCTATCAGTAGTAACCAGGATGAAGTTACTTGCAGAGTTCTGTTACTTAGAGACTACTCCTTACTGGTGTATTCCGTGTGAGGCCTGAGTGAAGCCACTTGGAAGAGAGAAAACTTGGCAGAGAGATGGGATAACTTGTAGGAATATAAAGATACTACTTTTAATTTTTATTTAACAAATGGTTTCTTGCCCATCACCACCATCATCTAACAATATGCTAACAATAAGTACCTGGCAGCTTTGTGTTATTTGCAGATGTAGCTGTCTTGGTTTTGCCAAGGAGACTTGTTGTTGTTGTTGTGTTTGTCTTTTTCTCTTGAAGAGGATCATGACATCAGGGAGATGATGACATGACTTGCAGTTGACTTTGATTTGAGTGATTGAGGGCTGGGCAAGGTCACCAGCCTCACTTTCTCCTCCAGAGCCATCTGGGTCCAGTGACCAGATATTCCTCAGGATGACTGGAGCATCCTAGTATCCTGGGTCTTCACCAGCCAAGGAGACAAGGGTGCTGCAGATGGGTGCCTGATTTAGGGGCAGTCTCTTATCATTTTGTCCTTTTTGGATATCCCCCTCAGGATGGGTGGCATAATCAGGGGAGGCAGATGTGACTTCCCACCCTAAGGGTCTCTGGAAAGCTACAGCCATGTGTGAGAGAGAGTATGCACTCACTAGCAGCAGAGTGACAGCAGTGATCCAGAGAGAAGAGCAGGAGCTTCCGGTATAAGCGGGGGAGGTGAAGACAGAGAGAAGCTTTAGAGGTAAGAAACTATAGCTGTGAGATCTTCGGCACCAAAGCAATGGGAGAAGATTGTACAGGAGGCATATGGGAATGATGCTGTGCTGCTAACACCTCTCCCCATGCTGTATTCCTCTCCCCCACCACACACACCCACACTGCTAACCTACAAGACTGATTCCTCCAGTTTTACCTTCTTCCCTTTTCTTCCTTTTTCTCATGAGAAGGCATGTGCCTGTTTCCCCATATTTATCTTTGGTGCCTTTGTCCTTCAGTTTACTTTGTTTTTATAAATATGGAAAATGAAGTTAATCACTGCTTTGCTGATCTTTGCATATTCTTGTTCAAATGCAATGGAGAAGGGTCTTAAAGTAGTGACAGGGAGAGGGAGAGACAGACAGACAAAGAAATAGAAAGACAAAGACAGAAAGAGAGAGGGGGAACAGAAACAGAGGAAGAGGGAAACATAAAAATATACAGAAAGTCTAGAGAGAGTAAGAAGGAGGGAGAGAAGAAAGAATGAAAAACAGAAAGAGAGATGAGAGAGAGAGAGGGAGAGAGAGAGAGAGAGAGGAAGAGAAAGAGAGAGAGAGAGAATATGTTATTTGCCAAAGTAGTTCCTTTTCTGGGAGTTTGGATCTAAAGGAAAGAGAATCATTGACTTAAAAAAATAATTTCCCAAGGGAGAAGGAATATATTATGGAGTTCTCTTGGGGCAATGAGTCAGTCACCTGACTGGAAGAGGAATTGGCAATTCACTGGACTCATATTGGAGCCCTTTTTTGCTTACTGTATCAACAATGCAGTATTCACAATGCCTACAGTAACTATAAATATGCTGATATGCTTATTAATCACAAAATACAACAGCATCTCCACATGGGAAATATAGCTAGAACATTTATTCCAATACCAGAAAAGTGAGTCCCCAATCCAGAAAGTCAAAGCCATCATAAGTAGTTATGAAGTTGACGCATGTAGTTAATGTAGTAAACACCCACATTCTCAAGCCTTTAAAACAGGACAGGCTACCTCAGGCAAAGATCCTCCTCTCCTCACTCAAGGCAACTGCTGAGTGTCCAGGCAGCTTGCTCCCAGCAGCTCTGGGCCCCCCGTAGTTCCTGTCCCTGGCAGTCCTCAGCAGGAGTCCTTAGCAGAGATTCTGGCTGGCTCAAAAAAAGAGTTTGCACCACAACCACAGCAGCTGCCATGGCCGCTGCTTCCAATCACTACCACACGGACTCTAGCTTGGTTCTAGCTTTTTCTTGCTCCACCCCTTCCTGCTATGTCAGCAAGTTCAAGGGGCATGGAAGATCTTTAAATCCCATAATCATCACGTTCGGCCCCAAGATCTTTCCATGTCCCTTACTTGGTAAAAATACATTAATCATTATATAGGTTAATAAAAATTTAGGAGTAACTGGTGTCAACAGAATTTTATAACAATATAACAAGGATAGCCCACAATAAACACAGAAAACAATATTTTAAGGTGAGGCTTGAGCACAAGCTCTACATCATTCCCCCCTGAACAAATGGGGCCCCCAAATCTTAGGGTAAGGGGCGAAGGTCTCTTCTTCCTTGGCTACTTGCTGCTGAAATTGGACATGGAGCTGTCCCTGTTCCAAGGAGTGTCATTTGAGTGGTCAGTTCTTTAGCCAGCATTTGGAATGATGCCAGGTCCAGGGGTGACACATCACAGTTGTGGACAGGGGGTGACATCCAGCTTAAGCTATCAGGCATATACAGGTGGAGGGTACCAAGCCTATGGAAACAAATCTAGCAAAAAAAGCGAACAGACAAAAAAACCAAGAAGAAGCAAGGAGACAATAACCAGAAACAAGGTGGATATAGGATTAGCCACTCTACTAGAGTCCATGAGCCCACTATTGTAGCCTCACTCACGGTAGAAAATATGAGTTAATGGTACAATTTTGTAGTGATCTTCTCCTGAATAAACAATAGTTACAGTGTTATCCCTCTCATGTGCTATAATCTCTGCAGCCTTTGGAACATCATCTGGCTTCCATTTTACCCATACTTTAGCTCCCAATTTTATTCTATCAGTAGAACCAAATCCTTCAGTTCCTCAGATAGTCATTTTGGAAGGAGGGTCAGTTTTTAAAAGTTTTTACAAGTTTTTACAAGGAATGACAATCACTTGAACTATCCTATCATTTTTACAAATCTGTATGTATGAAACTTCACCTAAATTATAGAATATCACAACAATTTCTCCTTGATAATTAGAATCTATTACTCCAGCCAATATATGTATTCCTTGAGCTGCTAATCCTGATTTGGGTAAAATCTGTCCAAAGTGATTTTTAGGGATTCTTATGCATATCCCAGTGGAGATTTTTCTTATTTCTTTTCTGTCCAACCAAAAGTCCTCTAAACAATGTAAATAATACCCCATCGAACCAGATATTCCTGGGTACAGTGCTGGGACATCTGGCCTCACAGCCCAATACTCAATATTTGGGATCTTATGTGTTTGCTGTTTTCTAATTTGCAGATTTGGGATCATCATTCTGGCTAGAGATGTACTTCCTCCCAATGGTCTATTATTCAAATTATGTAAAGCTATGAACAAATTATCCTTCCAATGTTGATATACATTATTGGAACTTAACTTCCTTAACTGTTCTTTCAGTAATCCATTCATTCTTTCAATTAACCCAGATGCTTGTGGATAATATGGAATATGATGTATCCCTTCTATATTGTTTAGTATACAACACCTCTTCATTTCCTTACCTTTGAAATATGACCCATTGGGAGCCAAGATGGTGGCATAGGAGTAGCAAGGTACTGCAGCTCCCACATAGCCACCTCAAGTACCCATAAAATATGACTCTAAATAAATTTTAGGGCTCCAGAACTCATAAAAGTACAGAAAAAACACATCTCCCGCTGAAGGCAGCTTGGCAGGAAGGGATCATCACAGCGCTGGGAGCCAAAACCAGCCCAGCCTGAAACCTTGGCATAGCCCCAGGGGCAGCCAGGATGAGACGCATCTGGAGCCTTGAGGAGAGTGGATCAGTGGCAGCTGTGGCAGTTTCCAGAATTATCAAGCCATAAGAAAAAAAGGACTAAGTGAAAGGTCAGCAGAACTCAGCTAAACTTGGGGGAGAAAAGCAATCTGGCCAAACTGCCTCCAGGGCAAGGAAGCAGCAGAAGCAATGGCCCTGCAGCCACCTCCACATGGCTGCTTCAGAGCTCTCAGCCTGCAGACTGCAGGGGGGCCAAACAACTATTCAGAGGCTAAGTGCTCTTGCATTGAGTGGCCTGGATCCGGATTGTGGTCTTGGGTGGTGGTCCTGGGGTGCGTTTTCAGTGAGCCAAAGCTGGTGGGGGCTGCAAAAAAATGACAGCTCCCTAATAGCTCTGGCAGCTGTGAAAACCCCAGCAATTTGGGACAGAGCTTTCCCCTCTGGAAGCAGAGTTCCACAGAGCTAAAAAATCATTGACTGGCCAACATGAGTCAGCAAACCAAACTCTAGATTTCTTCTTTGAGGATAAGAAGGATCAAAGCATGGAATGGGAGGAAGACAACACAGTCAGAACTCCCGCACCAAAAGCTTCGAAGAAACATGAAGACTGCTTAAAAGCCATAGTGCAGCTTAAGAAGGATTTTGAAAACCAAATAAGAGAAGTGGAGGAAAAATTGGGAAGAGAAATAAGAATGATGCAAGAAGATCATGAAAAGAGAGTCAACAACCCGACTAAGGAAAATAACACCTTAAAAAATAGATTAACTCAAATGACAAAAGAGGCCCAAAAAGCCAATGAGGAGAAGAATGCCTTAAAAAGTCAAATTTGCCAGATGGAAAAAGAATCTCAAAAGCTTTTTGAAGAGAATAGTTCCTTCAGAATTAGAGTGGAGCAAATATAAGCAAATGACTTTATGAGAAATCAAGACTCTATTAAACAGATCCAAACAAATGAAAAAATAGAAGGCAATGTGAAATATCTCCTTGAAAAAAACCACTGACCTGGAAAATAGATCCAGGAGAGACAATTTAAAAATTATTGGACTACCTGAAAGCCATGATCAAAAAAAGAACTTAGAAAGCATCCTTCAAGAATTTCTCAAGAAAAATTGCCCTGATATTTTAGAACCAGAGGGCAAAATAGAACTTGAAAGAATTCACTGATCACCTCTTGAAAAAGATCCCCAAAAGAAAACTCCTAGGAATGTTATAGCCAGGTTCTGGAGTCCCCAGATCAAGGAGAAAATATTACAAGCAGCCAAGAAGAAACAATTTGAATACTGTGGAAACACAATTAG
>JAQQSU010008082.1:0-13047 GCA_028627135.1 Pseudochirops cupreus | reverse complement strand
CTTTGACCACATGTGCCAACTTCATCACTACTGGGTTGGCTTTGACTTTCTGGTTTTGGGACTCAGTTTTCTGGTATTTAAATGAATGCACTATCTATATTTCTTATGTAGAGAGCCTGTTCCATTTTGTGATTAATAACTATATCAGCATATTTATAGTTACTGTAGGCATTGTGAATACTGCATTGCTGATACAGGACCTAGATGGTTCTGTGAAGCTTGGATTCAGTCAAAGGGTCACCCTTGTAGACCTAGATTGTTTTGTGAAGTTCTAAACAAAAGTTTTCAGAGGGTCCAAACTTTTCCCCTACCTGAACATTTTTTTTAACGCCAGAATAAACACAACAGAAGATTTTATTAAACCAGGTTAACAGTGGTTTGTTCACATCACCTGGTTAAAAAGTAGTGAATGAGGAAAATTAATTTCTGGTTGAAACAGGGAATATTTCTCCTTAATGAAGAAAACATCTTTCTCACTCCCCTCCCCATTCTCAGTAGCCCCATTTCCCACCTCACCCCACCACCACCACCCTACTGTCCCCTTGTTGTTGTTCTTGTTCAGTTGTTTCAATCCCATCTGACTATTGTGACCCCATTTGGAGTTTTCTTGGCAAAGATACTGGAGTAATTTGCCATTTCCTTCTCCAGCTCATTTTACTGATGAAGAAACTGAGGCAAACAAGGTTAAGTGACTTGTCCAGGGTCACACAACTATAAGTATTTGAAGCCAGATTTGAATCCAGAAAGTTAAGTCTTCCTGACCCCAGTCCTGGCACTCTACCCACTGTGCCACCTAGCTGCCCTAATACTAGACAAAAAGAAAATGAATTAAGATTGCTGATTCATGCTAACCTGAGACAAGTAAGCACATGATGTGAAGTCCAGCCACCTCTTGTTCTTATTCATCTATATACCTACAACTTAACTCTTTGGACTGTGTCTACTTGATAAAAGACAAGTATTTCATTGACACTGAGCAACTATTGCCAACTTTTAGAAGCCTACCATTAAATAAACTAAAAAGAATGATTTCTTGAAGAAAATCTAATTCTAACTGTGGAACAAATAGGAACAATGGGACAGTGAGAGGTGGTGACCACATCCCAAGGAGAGGCCAAATGAAGCAAAACAAAGAGGGAAAAAAGGTCTGGTACCCAAACCCAAATCCCACACACAGGCATTGGTATGAATTGTGTTTTCTGGAAATGCTTTCCCAAAAATCCCAGACAAAAACCTCAGTCTGATGAATCAGTTTCCTTTGACATTGAAAGGATGAAGAGGAAGGATAAATCATACTTATTCTAGGAATGGAAATCTATGGAGCCATGACACTGGTGGCCAGTGAGGGGGAGAGAGGGAAAGAGTGTGGTGGAGAAAAACCATCAGGAATCCACTAGTCTAGACTTTGACTGTAGCCCAGAGTGAGCACCAAGAATCAGAGCATCTAAAAAAGGGAAGTTTTGGTCTAGGTCAGTCATGAAATAGTTGATTCTGATGCAATAAGCAGGTGCCAAGGTTAAATAATCCATATTTTCAAGGAATATTGTATAAATGGAAGAAGAATGGTGAAATCCTCTAGATGCTGCTAGAGGTGGGTGACATCATATTGACTCCATCCAGTTCTAGGATGCTACAGGATTTCCTCACTGAAATCCATTCATATAAAGCCTCCCTTTTGGGTCCACCAAACTGTAAATTCTTGAAGGTAGGTTACATGTGCCCTCTTGGGCTGCCACTACTATATACATTCACCAATATTGTTTTATCCTAATCATTTTTTAAATCAAAAAGAAAAAAGCTACCTGGCTTGGAGGTGGTGGGTATTTAGGACAATCTCTCTAGTCATTTTCTTCTATGAATGAATGGTAGAATTTTAAATACCCTGGAGTCTCATCAAAACTCTACCTTATAGCTGAAATCTCCTTATGACATCCTTTTAGCTTCTAGCTTCAATAAGATCCAAAAAAGACTCATATTATTTTCTCTAAAAACTAATAGCGTCATATTAAGGATGTAATTTGTTTGGTTCAGCTCTATGGTTTCACTGGTGTAAGGAACTAATAAACCCCTTCAACCAAGAGAGTTAGGTTGGATTACATATTAGGGCATCCACTATCTAATATGCCGCATTGCCTCTCAATGATCCAAAGCCTGGCAGCTCAGTCATTTGAGCAACAGTAGAGTAATCATAATAACAAAAAAAAATAACTGATCATGATCATGATGAAATTTATATAATGCTTTAAGTTTTGCTAAGTACTTAATAAATGTTATCACATTCAATTCTCACAATAATCCTGTCTGATAACTTCTACAAACAGTTAGAGGTGAGGAAACTGAGGCTGGGCGGTAGAGAGATACTGTCTTGTGGAACAGAAATAGGACAAAGTTCTTCTGTCATAGCACCACTTAAGAAATAGGAGTAACTGAGCTCCTCTCTCCAGGAAATTGTTGGCCAACTCAGAATTAGGAAGGGGAGGGTGGAGGACCAACAAGGGCTGATTAATGGGCTGGATGGGCAAGTGATAGCCTGGAGGGAGAAAACCTTGCCGGAAATGACCTTTGTCTAATTCAGCCAGATAATGACTCAGGGGAGAATAGGCTATTTATCCATGCATGTTAGAAGAGAGTAGACCTCAAAGAAGGGAGAGATATTTCTCTGGCCCCTGGGGAGTGCTAGTACCATAGTAGTAATAGGAATGAAATGGAGGGGAAAAAAAAACAGAAAAGTCATTTAAATATTAGAAAAAAAATTTTTCCCAGTTAGGCTTCCAACAATATGTGGCAAATCCCCTGGGGTAGGGAATGGAAGACCTATTGTTCTGAGTCATGGAAGGGGAGGCTAGACAAAGCACCCGAGACTATGATTTCAGGAAAGCTGTTGTTGCTGTTCCATGGCAGCAATACCATAGAAGAAAGGGGAAAAAAACCAACACTAAAGAGTCTCTGAGAGGCAACATCTGGATATCAAATGACCCCAAAATGAATCAAACTCACGGAGGAGGAGTTGGCTAATAGACTCAGACGTCAGCAAGCAAACAACCAAGGAGTCCTCGTTTCGCATCCAGAGTTTCCATAAGAGCCAATTTTTCTCAGAATCTAGCAAATGAACAGACAAAAAGACCCACATACAATCACTATGATTTATAGGATAATAATTTCTTTAAAACCACTAACTCCTTTCCAAGATGGGGCCATAGTAATAAGCCTTCTTTTTTTGGTGAAATCAAGTAACTGCAAAACCGGGTACCATATGGGTCCATAGAAAAAAGATGTGGGTTCAAATCCTCATTCTGCCACTACTACCCATATGGTTTTGGGCAAGTCACTTAATTTCCCTAGGCCTCAGTGAAGAAATGAGATACAGCCTCTAAGATCCCTTGCAGCACTACATCTACGACCCTATGAATCTCTTGGCAGAGTTAAATGTATTGCTTATTACTTGCTGCTGCCTTAGTTATGGAACATAGCTTCTGCAAAACTAAGGATTTTTTTCTGTTTCCTCAGATGGCGAAGTTAGAAAGGGGGAAAAAAAAGCCCTACATGCAAATCCTACCATGAGTACAGTCTTTGTTGCTATTGTTCTTGCATACTAATTATTTTCTCGTTACTATTTAATTTGCTCTCTGTGTGGTGAGCTGCCAATGCTCTGATGCTCTTTGCTTTTATTACATTCTTAAATGAAGCTGTGGGGGTAAAGATAGGGGTGGTCAAAGTAGGGAAGGTTGGTGGTAAATCTCTAAGACTGGCTGGTGGCTGTCAAGCAAGCCAGAATGTCAGTTCTTTTCGCCATGTGTTATGGCCCCAGACGCTTCACCAACTCCTCTTCCTCCCCCCTCCTCCACACACACTCCTGACACCTGCCACCACTCTGGCACAGTCACAGTCGGAAATGTCTACCCCACACAGGCCACGTGGTCTTGCTCTATAGCATGCCCACACACTCTCCCTCTCGCTCAGTCACTCAGTCATTTCTGGAAGTCTGCAGAAGCTGTGAAGGAGGGAATTTCTCTTCTAGCCTACACCAGCTCTGAAACTGAAATCTTCTCAAAAGGACCCTTGGAGGAGGGGGCCTCCTTTGAGAAGAATCTCCTAAAAAAGGGTTTAGATTTACAAGGGCAGTATTTCTTAGAGATTCATCTGCAGCCTGATGGTTTGCAGTCAGTAATAGCCTTCCAATTATTGTTGTTGAGCAGTCCTTTTCAGTTGTGTATGACTTTCTGTGATCCCATTTGAGGTTTTCCTGGCAAAGACACTGAATGGTTTGCCATTTCCTTCTTGAGCTCATTTTACAGATGAGGAAACTGAGGCCAACAGGATGAAGCGACTTGCCCAAGGTCATACAGTCTGAGGCCAAATCTGAACTCAGATCATCCTGACTCCCGGCCTACCACTTATCCACTGTACCACCTAAATTCCTCCTTCTAATTCTAGTTCTCAAAAAAAAAAACTTAATTAGTAAATTTAACTACAGCATTTATCCTTTCTGAATTTCATTCCTCTTCCCCCGACCTGCACCCCTCACCCCTAACATTCAGCATCAACACAGGTAGGTGCATAGGGAAGTATTAGGATCATAGATTTAGGGCTAGAGGAATCTTAGAAATCACTCAGTACAACCTCTTCGTTTTAGAGATGTAGAAGTTAAGACCCAGAGAATTTAAGTGATTTGTCCAAAGTCACACAGTTCACAAGTACCAGAACTAGGTTTTAAATGGGTCCTCTAACCCTAAATCCACAGCCCTTTCTATCCTATCACACTACTTTGGTGCTGCCATTATATCTCTTACTTCTATTCATTTAAATAAGTAACCTTTATTTGGGGCAGCTGGGAATAGAGCACCCAGCACAGAGTCAGATGGATCTGAGTTCAAATGTGACCTCAGACACTTACTGGCTGTGTGACCCTGGGCATGTCACTTAACCCTGTTGGCCTCAGTTTCCTCATCTGTAAAATTAGCTGGAGAAGGAAACAGCAAACCACTCCAGTTTCTCTGCCAAGGAAACTCCAAATAGGGTCACAAAGAGTCAGACATGACTGGTAAAGGACTGAACAACAAACCTTTATTTAGTGCGTACCATGTGCTGGGCACTGTGCTAAGCACTCTACGGATATTATCTCATTAGATCTCCATAAACAATCCCAGGAGGTAGGTGCTAGTATTATCCCCATTTTACAAGTAAGAAAAACTGAGGCAGAGAGAGGTTAAGTGCCTTGTCCAGGGGTTGCAGAGCTAGTAAGTATCTGAGGCCGCCTTTGAACTCGGGTCTTTCTGACTCCAGGTCCAACACTCTATCCATTGAGCCACCTTGAAGTGTCAAGGCAATAGCCAAGGCTAACCATTGACATGCATAATTATAAATAATGACATTAACTCAGTTTCTCTTCTGCTAACTTCCCCCACAGAAAAGCAGCACAAGAACACAGATTTAGAAGTAGAAGGTCTCCGAGTCCATCTAATATAACCCCCCCCCATTTTCCAGATAAGGCAACTGAGGCATAGAAACATGAAGTGACTTTCCCATAGCAACACCAAGGCTCTTTCCACCATACCATATTATAGGCATCAGAGAATTTCCACATGACTGGGTTAGTCACATATACTTTACCCTACTGGCTAAAAAATAAAGACCCTTTTAAAAAAATCCACTCACTGATAAGTTATCAAATCATAGATTGCTAAAGACTAGAAGCAACCTGGATATCTACTCTCATCTCCTCACATTACAGCAATTATTTTTGTGGATCTATTTTGTATTGTGCTACCTTGCCATGGCTATTAATTGACTCGGTTAGTTTCTTCACTGGTTCTATGAGATTTTCTAATTAAAACATCATTTCTTCTACAAATAGCAATAGTTTTGCCTTCCCTTTTCCAACGTTAGTACCTTTGATTGTGTTTTCTGGTCTTCCTCATGCTCCAGATAAGGAAATGAAAGTCCAACAAGTATTAATTATATGACTAGTATCTGCTCAGTACTGTGCCTCAATTTCTTGATTTGTAACTGAAAATTCAGGATACTTAAAACTAGAATAGATCTTTTGCATAGGTGTATTAATCAGCAGCCTCTGTGGCATTGGTCTTTCGTACTTTTTCCATGAATGCAGAGAAGATCCTCCTGACTTCTAACCCACAACTACTCACTGCTTCCTGGAATTATTGTAACAGGAGAGTAAGTCTCTAACTCTAGGACAGGGGTTCTTAACTTTTGGGGGGTCACCGACTCCTGTGGCAGTTTGGTGAAATCTATGGATGCCTACTCAGAATAATGTTTTTAAATGCATAAAATAAAATGCATAGTACTACAAGGGAAACTGGTTATATTGAAATAAAAACGTAATTGTTTTTTTCTCATCCAAGTTCATGGATACCCTGAAATCTCTCTCCAGGTTAAGAACCCCTGATCTAAAATAAGATATGGCTTTAAAAAAAGGGGGGGGTCCCCTGGGAGAGGAAACAATGATCAAAATTCATATGGAAAGACCTTTTCTGAGAACAATTTTTAATTAAGAAAAAAAGCAATAGAGCAAGAGGGGATTTAGCACATCATGTGAAGGAAGGAGGTGGGAGCAGGGGGAACAAGTTGAGAAAGAATGCAAAAAAAAAAGAGAGTGAAGATCCCCAAAGCCAACTTTTTTTTTCACAAGTTAGCTGAAGACTTGTCCCTCTTGGTACCAAGTAATAGCTATACAGGGCTGTACAGTTCCTCCTGAGTAGCCATAAAGAATTAGTGGGAGGTAAAGCACAATATTTCTCATCCCAAACACTTTGGTTCTATTCAGCGGGGGGGTATTTGGGTTATTTCTTCCCTGACCCACTCTGGATGATGTTTCCCAGACTTCAAGATTACAAAGCAAGGACAAGGCAGCCCACCCTAGCCGTCCCATGAGCCTGGGTCAGCAAATCCTATCCAAAGTTCTCATGGTTTAGTGGTGGGAGCTTCCTGCCACTCACCCGAGGCAGCTTGTTATTCAATGCTGGGGTACATTTCTCTCTCTGCCCGCCTGAGAAGAATGAAGACAAAAACAACTCTGAAGGCCTTTGAGCCAAGCAGGAAACTCAGTTTCTCAGATCATGGGAACTCAGGAGGCTGCCCCTCACATCATACACAACAGGTATTGTTCAGGACAAAGCTGCCGAGACCAGAAGGCATTTCTGTCCCCTTGGGGTTCGATAGGAATTTTATTTTATTTTCTCTATTTATTTATATTTGATGCATAATAAGGTGTTTGAGAAATGGATTCATGACCAGTCTACTTGAATCAAGTTCCTTGAGGATAACAGCTGTGAAGCTAACATTATCACTGTAAACAAGTAGCTAAAAGCTTCAGAAGCAACAATGACCACAAACACTTACCAAGCACCTACTGTATGCAGGGTGCTGCTCAAATATACTAGCCTCCCTATCTCTTACCTTTCATCCCTCCTTTAAAGAGATACAGGTCAATAAATCAAGAATGAGGCCTGTGATTTCATTTGATTTCCTCAGTAGCAACCTAACTTTAACTTATGACCTTCACAGTAGGAATTCTTAAGTTGTCTTTTTTTTGTCCTGGATCCCTTTAACAATGAAACCCATGGACCCTTTCTCAGAACAATGCTTTCAAATGCATGAAATAAAGTACGTTGGACTACAAAGGAAATCAAAGGTTAGTGAAAACAAAGACATCATTTATTTTCCCCAAGTTCATGGAGTCCCTGAAATCTATCCATGGACCCCCAAAGGGTTAAGAATACCTACTTTAGAAAATTAGCTGGAACACAAAGAGAATCCTTCACCTTGGTCACAGAGCTGCTAAAGGGCAGGATTTAAACCCAGATTTTGCTAATTCTTACATTCTTCTTTCTAGCAAGATAACATTGTGCCTTTCAAAAATGGACACTAGTGGTAAAATTCATGACATCATTCTTCTCTCCTTCACAAATTTCACTTGCAATTATTAAGTCCCTACTACATGCCAGGTGCTGGCATGGAAAGACAAAAATGAAATGTCCCCCACCCTCAAGGAATCAATGTTTTGCGAGTTGGGGACAGTGCAATGATAAGACTTGCCCAACACAGATTTTTATTTGGGGTTCATTAAAAATTAGGGCTATTTTCAAGTCTGATTTATAAGCACTTGGAAGTGCCTTGCAAATTGTTGAAACTTCACAATTCCCTTCCAGGTCTAGTCTTAAATTCATCCATACTAAACTAAGTCACAGCAGCTGTTACAAATCTCTTCAATTCCACTGCTTGTCCTCCCAGTCTCAATAAATAGGTTCACCAATCACCTTCCCTAGAAGACCAAACCCAGCCAATGTTAACCCATCAGCTTATTTCTCTACTCCTCTAATCCTCTTTATACTCAAGAGGTAAACTGGTCCCATACTTAGATTGCTGGACCTGAAAGCAGGAACACCTTATACCGAAACCCTTATCAGATACTTCCTTCATAAGCTCCATGAACCTCACTGAATTGATTAAATACTTCTGATACTCAGTCTCCTCCTATGTAAACTGGGGATAACAACTGTGACTTTTTTCTCCCAAGATTAAATGAGATACATATATCAAGTGTTCCAGCATCCTTAGAAGGCTCTATAAATGTCAGCTATTATGATTCTCCACATTCAGAGGAAGAGGGACCCTCTCCCCTAGGCAAGCCTATCCCTTCACTTCTACTCCTTATACCATTTCCTTTCCTCCTTTGCACATCTCTAAACCTCTCCCTCCCTACTAGTTCCTTCCCTTCAGCCTATAAAACTACCCATAGCTCCCCTAGTCTAAATAAGACTTTTATTGTCCCTGCTACCCCATGGACTCAACTCTCCTTATCTGCCAGATTTCCAGGAAAAATTACATTACTTATTTTTTGTGTGTATTTATATATGTCTCCTTCAATAAAATCTAGATTCCGTGAAGATAAGGGATTGATTCATTTTTTTCTGTCTCCAGTGCCTAGTGCATTGTTGTTTGGTCCAACTCAACATCTATGTGATCCCATGGACAAAGTCCATGGTTTTCTTGGCAAAGATAATGGAGTCGTTTAATATTTCTTTCTCCAGTGTGCCTCTATTTTACAGATGAGGAACTGAGACCAACAGGATTAAGAGATTTTCCCAGAGTCACACATCTAGTAGAGGGCTCTTATGTCTAGAGGGATGCCTTCACACCTTCTTGTTTAGGCACAAGTGAAGAGGGCACATACCAGGGTGGTAGCTGTATAAATGGAGAGGAGGATATGGATGTATGTTTATATGTGGGTGTATATGTGTCTGAGGCCAGATTTGAACTCAGAAATATGAGTCTTCCTGACTCCAAGCCTGGCATTCTATCTTCTGTACCGCCTAGTTGTCCCTGGAGAAAGCAAAATGTGTGTTCAAATCCAGCCTTAGATATGCATTAGTTGTGTGACCTTGGGCAAGTCACTTAACCTCTGCCTCAGTTTCCTCAATTGATAAATGGGGATAGCAATAGCACCTCACAGGGTTGTTGTGAACATTGTTTAATATTTGTAAAATATGGCACAGTGGCCAACACATAGCAGGTGCTATCTAAATACTTTTCCTCTTCACCCCATATACCCAGCCTCTCATCCAAGCTCTAATCTACCTCCCCAACTGCCTTTTAGATACTATAATGTCCTGTAGACATCTCAAATTTAGCTTGTCCAAAACAGAATTCTTTATCTTCTCTTCCTCCCTAACCCCAACACTCTCCTCTTCCCAGCTGTCAAGGACATCCCTAACCTCCTAGTCACACAAGCTAGCCACTTAAGTGTCAGACTCACCCCCCCACTAACACTCATCCGTGTGGTCAAATTGCAATTTCTACCTTCACAACACCACACACACACACACACACACACACACACTCCTCTCCATTTATACAGCTACTACCCTGGTACATGCCCTCATCACCTGATGCCTGAACAAGAAGGTATGAAGGCCTCTTTCTATCTAGACGGTAAGAATCCTCTAGCTAGTCTCCCTGTCCCCATTCTAATCCATCCTGCATTCAGCTACCCAAATGATTTAAGTAAAGGACAGATCTGATCATGTCACCGTCCCTACCAATAACCTCCAGTGGCTTCCAATTACCTCCAGATCCGATATGAAATCCTGCTTGTCATTGAAAGCCCCTCCCTGACTTTCCAGCCTTACTACACTTCCTCTCCTCCTCATATTCAGCAATCCAGTGACACTGGCCTTCTTGATGATCCTCAGACACAATAATCCATTTTCAAATTCTACTTTTGCTGTCCCCCATGCCTGGAATGTTTTCCTCTTCCCCCATGCCTTCTGGCTTCCCTCTCTTCCTTCAAGACTCTGCTCAGATCTTGCTTTGGCAGGAGGACTTGCCTAGTGTTCCCCTGTACTGCTAGTGCCTTCCTTCTGAGATTTTATAAATAGTCAAGAAGCATTTGATAATCATATACTAAGTGTAAGGCATTGTGCTAAACACTGACTGAACAACGGAAGTATCTGCCCTCAGGGAGTCTCCATTCTAACAGGGGGAGACAATATGCAAACTATGTATATTCAAGGTATAGTTAGGACAAATTGCAGGAAATTTCACTAGCGAGGCCACAGGAAAAAGATGGGAGGTAAAATATAAGAAGATTGGGAAGGGCTTCGAAAAGCCAAGCTGAGGACTTTATTGGGTTACCTTAAATTTACATTGTACATATCTAATATGTACAATTTTTTCCTCATGTTGTCTCTCCCATTAAAAATGTGACAACTTATTTTGCCTTTCTTCATCTTTCCAGTTCCCCAGATGGTGCCTGGTTGTAATAAGAGCTTAATAAATGCTTGTTGACTGACTGAGTGACTGACTGTGATTCTCCAGGCTAAAGTTCTCTTTCCTGACCACCCCCCTCCTATATGCCTTTTTTGTTGTTCAGCCATTTCAGTCATGTCCAACTCTTCATGATCCCATTTGAGATTTTCTTGGCAAAAATACTGGAGTGGTTTCCTGTTTCCTTCTCCAGCTCATTTTACAGCTGAGGAAACTGAGGCAAACAGGGTTAAGTGACTTGCCCAGAGTCACACAGCAGCTAGTAAGTGTGTGAGGCCACATTTGAACTCAGGAAGTTGAATCTTCCTGACTCCAGGCCTGGAGCTCTATCCACTCTGTCACATACCTGCCTTACCTCTCCCAATTAGAACATATCCTCTTTGAGGGCAAAGATTGTCTTACTTCTAGTTCTTAACTGTATGGTACAGTGGTACTATGTACCAGGGCACATAGTAGGTATTTAATAAA
Organism: Pseudochirops cupreus; assembly: GCA_028627135.1. Taxonomy (NCBI): domain Eukaryota; kingdom Metazoa; phylum Chordata; class Mammalia; order Diprotodontia; family Pseudocheiridae; genus Pseudochirops; species Pseudochirops cupreus. The sequence goes on along the minus strand of JAQQSU010008082.1, from coordinate 1,794 downwards.
ATACTTTTTCATTCATTCCTCAGGAAGGAACCAGAGAAAACGACCAAGAGGAAAAGCAATATGGTTCTTATTTCTGACTGCCAGGCATCCTAGCAGAGCAAAGGAGGCTGTTGAAGAAATCCATATGTATTTGCTTAATTCTTTGTTAACAAGGCTACTATTCTAGTTTAACTACCAAAACCACAACTATGAGACAAATGAAAATCTGCTGGAGGCTTACCCAGAAGCACATTGTTTAGCTTGCCCCCTTTCCTTCCTTGGGAAGAACGCTGGGTTCTAAGTTCAAGTTCACTTCAGAACACACTAGAAAATTGCAAAGTGCAGGTGTACTGCCCTGACCACCCACAAAGCATGGCACTAGAAGCAATGCCTTTAAAGCAGCAGAACGCACTTTGGCCATAAGAGCATCCTAGTCACATTTTTTGTAGGTTTGATTTTTTTTGCTTAAATCATCTGGCTCTAACTACCTAGATGTGCCCTTAGCTGAGTAAAGAAATAGAATTTCCCTTTGAAAATTTTAGAGGATAGGGAGGGAGGGGGAGAAAATGTAAAACTTATGGGAATGAATGTTGAAAACTAAAAATAAATATTTTAATAAATTGGGGGGGATTTTTAAAAAGAAGGGGAAAAAAGAAATTTTTAGAGAATGACAAAACATCTTGTTTCCTAAAGCACTTGATAATTTTTAAGTCCTTTCACATATAGTATCTTTTTGGTACGTCAGCTATCAATTATAAGCTGAAACCTTCAGAGATGTAGCTGCCCCACAGTTAAAACTTCATAACTAAGTATTTCTTTTGGGATCCCACTGCAAAAACTGCTTATTGATTTGATTTCTCTGGCCCCCACTTGACATGGAATGCAAAAGAACTGTGCACAAAGGAAGGAGGGTGGCTAGAATGCTGTTTGCCACAGCAGAGAAGACTGTTCAGTGAAAGAGGCTTAAGAAAGGACTCTTACCAGTTGTGAAGGAGACTAGCCTTGCCAAAGAAATGGCGCCGGAGACAGTCTGGAGATGAGGAACAGAGGTGTTTAAAGGAAGCAAAGAGAAAAGGAATCTAATTGGAATGGAAGGAGTGAATACAAGTAAACCAACACAAGCCTTGAGCAGGCTTCTTTCCTTCTGTAGGCCTCAGTTCCCTTATCTGTAAAATGAAGAACTAGATGTCTAAGGACCCTTCCAGCTCTAACAGTCTATGATACTATAATGTCTGCTTAGTATAATACCCTACCATGACCTCCACCATCATTTCAGATATCAATTTGGGACTGTCTCTAGTAGGGAGAATCTAACAAAGACCTCCAGCCTACCTAAAAAGAAGTAAACCTGATTCACGGAGACAGGCCCAGAGTATTTCTCATCTCTCTGGTCATAAAGAAGAGGCAGCATGATTTGGCAGAAAAAAAGATTAACTTAGTGGTCAGAAGAGCTTGGTTCAATCCAATTCAAAGAGCATGGAAGTGCCTACTAAGTACAAGCAATGTCCTAGGTTCCAGGAATGCAAAGATGAATTAAAAATTGACTCTGGGAAGGGCAGGATAGAAAGGAGGGAAATATTGTCAGTGTTACACAATACGCCCACTGTGGAGATGTTCTGCATAACTACACATGTACGGCCTATATTGAATTGCTTGTCTTTCCAGTGGGGGTGGGTGACAAGAGAGGAAGGGAAAGAATTTAGAATTTAAAGAAAACCATATGTTAAAAAAATATATATATATATATTATTATTATTATTTACATGCAACTGGGAAATAAGATATATAGGCACTGGGATAGGGAGATCCATCTTG
>JAQQSU010008081.1:0-13048 GCA_028627135.1 Pseudochirops cupreus | reverse complement strand
GATGACTTTGTGGCAGGTATGTTATAAAAGAGAGTCTTATTTATGGGTATCAATCATAGAGCATCCAGTCTGGAATGTATAGGGAATGCCAAGCCCAATGCAGACTAGAATGTAGTAACAGAAAGAACTTTTTCAAAATAACAGAAAAAGAGATATGAGGAGTGAAGGAAATGGGTAGCATTTTTTTTTAGTAGAGTTATAATAAAGGGATAGGGAGTTTATACTTCTAACAGTAGAGGAATGCCCCTGGTGAAATCGTTGTCTAACTGTGGGGAGAGTTGCCAGCATCATAAGTTTGATTTGGGTAGTAACCTTATCACTATTACTATCACTCCTTCTTGGGAAGTAATGGGAACTTGTGGAAACTAGCTCAGCAAATGGATCTTATACAATCAATATCACTTAATCAAGCCGTTATGAAATATATAAGGACCAATAAAGGAATTGTGCTGACCAGTTTCAAAAAGACACCATACCACACGTCTGAAACCAGGAGGGAACTTTGGTTCAAAATGTTTTCATATAAACTCTTCCACAAATTCCTCTGGAAATAGATTGGACTAAAAGGTCTCCGAGGTGTTTTGTAATTCTAAGATTCTGTGATTCTCCTATTATATGAGTTCATCTTCTTTTCCATGTTTTCTTATCAATACCTGTAAACCTCCAACAAGATTATTATGTACAAGGTCAGTCAGTGTCATGTTACCTTGTTTCTGTAAATTAAAGTCCATCTGAACTATTTTCCACATCAGTGGAGAGAGAAATTTGATTTGTTAAAAATTTCTTTCATCATATTGCAATTCTATGGAAAAACTTTTGATGGTTTCCTATCACCATTTGTTATTACTCTTTCAAATCTAACCTATTCTGTCTGACCTTCAAGGCCCTCCATAATTTAGCTCTGCATTTCATATCCAGCCACATCCAGCTACTCTGCAATAAATAACTTCTGCTTCTGTCAGATTGGTCTCACACAATTAATGGTAAGTAATGGATTTGATCACTGATTGTATAAGATTAAATAAAGGAGGTGGTGAGAGAGAGGCATCAAAAGTGACACCTAAATTTTGAGCTAGGATGAAAGGGGGTGGATGGTGGTGTCTTTGACAATTATAGGGAAGTTAAGGAGGAGGCAAGGTTTGGGGAAAAAGACAATGAATTCAATTTTAAAAGTTGTGAGTTCAAAATATCTGAAAGGTAGTTGGAGATTCAAGATTTGGAGGCTGGATGAGAGGTTAGGACTGGGTAAAGTAGATTTGTGAATTTTCACTATAGAGATGATAATGGAATCAGTAGGAGCTAATGAGATGACCAAGTAAAATTGTATGAAGGAAGAAGGAAAAAGGACATACATGATGAATAACGATTGAAAATAGGTCATTAGGTTTGGAAATTTAAAGATCATTAGTAAATTAAGGGAGAACAGTTTCTGAGGTACTCACTATATACTTGCTGCTACACTGGTATTTCATTGAAGACTCTTGGTTTCTCTAATAGTCCTAATCTCAATAGCTCTTCAGCTTCACATGTATATATGTATATATGTATGTATGTATGTACATATGTGTATATCATATACAATAATTTACACGTTTAAAAAAAATTTCCATTCACCAAAAAAAAAAATCAAGTGAAATAAGCCATTGCCTCCCATTTATTCTGCCTCACAATAACTGAATGACCTGCAGTACTGGCGTTCTGTTTTTTTAATCTTTACCTGTAATTTCTTTGGTTTCTTTTTTTTGTTCAGCCTGTCTGTCTAAACTAATCTCTTGCCTGCTGGGTCCTTCCTTCCTCTAAACGTACTAATCCTTCTGCACTCACATCAGCTTGGCAGCATTCTCCAGCCATTTTAATTTCTCCATGAAAGCAAAGAATCTCTGAAGTGACCTATTGGAATTTTCATCACTGCTCAGGCCATGTTGCAGAATTAAAAGTACTGAGCATTTTTTAAAACAGCCAAGTAAAGAAATACTCTAAGATGACATCCCCTACCCCTATCACTACCCTTTAGTGAAATCCACATTCTTTATTCCTTTCACTAAACCTGCATTCCACGCCTTGAAGCTCAGGGATGAATATTTATATCTTTAAAATCTCCTTTCCCCCTTCATCTGATGGCTGAGTAGATAGAAAGCTAGGCCTAGAAAGAGAAAGACCTGAGTTCAAATTTGGCCTCAGATACTTAGTAGGCGTGTATTCCTGGGCAAGTCACTTAACCATTGTTTGCCTCAGTTTCCTCAACTGTAAAATTGGCAAAATAATAGCATCTATCTCCTAGGGTTGTTGTGAGGAACAAATTAAATAATACTTGTAAAAAAAATCATAATCACATAGTAGCAACTACGTAAATGTTTATTCCCTTCCTTGCTTCAGTGTCCAAAGCCTTCTGTCTGATCAGTTTAAATAAATAATTATTGTGTCTAATGGTTACTGGATATAGTGCTAGGTATCTGAGTGGTGAAAACAAAAGGAAAGTCTTTTTCTCAGGGAACTTAAATTTTTCTCCTCAGGTGAGGAAGAGATAGAACAGAGACCAATATCAGTAAATCTAAACCATATGAAAAATAATTCAATGTAATCTCAAGCAATAGGGAACCTTAGAACAACGGTTCTCAACCTGTGGGATGCAATCCCTTTGGGGGTCGAACGACCCTTTCATGCATATTTCTGACGGTCTTAGGAACCGAGACACGGCTCCTCTATCTGTCTCCAGGAGGGTCCGTCCACATGCAGATGCACCCACATACAAGTATTAAAGGGTTGCAGCATTAGGAAGGTTGAGAACCACTGGCCTAATATATACAAAGTCCCTGTGCTAAATGCTAAAGATACAAACCCAAAAGTGCAACAGTAATGGCTCTCACAGCACTGACACCGTATCTAAGAAGGTAGTACATATTCATATAAGTATATAGATTATAAATATAATTTCAAGGAGAGATACTAACATCTGGAGAGATCAGGAAATTCCTCATGCAAGACAGTAGTTTTAAATTCCAATAGAAATGGATCCCGGCAGTACATATTGACTCAGAAAACCATAAATTAATGTATGTATTTTGTTTAATTAATGCCTGTATTTTAATTAATTTCAATTTATTTTAATTAATATCTATACATTTTTTTGTTTTGTTAAACATTTCCCAGTTGTGTTTTAATGTGCTTCCAGTGGGAAAACTCTTTTTATAACTGGGGGTTTTATACCTTGGGTAAGGAGGATCAATAGGAAAATAGACTAGAAGGATAGGTGGGAGCCCCAGGGTGGGGTGTTTTCAAAGTCCCGCTGAAAAGTTCAAGTACTTATTTTTATTCTAGAAGATAAAAGAAGCCACTAATATTTTAACGTGACTTCATCAGATCTGAATAGAATAAATAATAATTTTAATAATAATAAAAATAAAATACAACCCTTTGTCTTTTACATTCCAGGCATTTCTGAATTTTTCCATCTCCTATAACAAAGAAAAACAATTAAGGAAAAATTACCGATAGGTTGTTTATAGCGAACAGCATTCTTTTATCGCAGTCCCTCCCCTCATTGCCAAGTAAAGAGAGCAATGTTTCATTATTTATTTGCCAGAATCCTTACTGGCTTTTAAATTCCTCATATACTGACTTTATTTTATGTATCATTCCATTTGCTGTATTCATTGTGTATGTCCATTGTGTTTCTGATTTTGATTGCTTCACTCAGCCTTCATTTATTAAAATCTTCCCATGTTTTCCTAAATTCCATTTACTTGCCCTTTCTCATTACATAGTGTAAAGCACCATGCCACAGTGGATGCAAAGCTGGCTCTGAAGCCACAAAGAGTTGGGTTTAAGTTCTGCCCCTGACATGTACTGGCCATCCAAGCCTGGAAAAGTCACTCAACTTCTCAGAGTTCTAGGCCTAAATTGTGAAGAAGGCGTGAAACTGGATCAGTGGAGGGCATTTCCTCGCCCAGAGTTCCCTACCTCAATTAAATCACTGGGCCTGTTATTTATCTCTATCTTAGTGAACATTAGTACACTTCTGCTACATTTATATACCAGTTTGCCAGGCATAAACTCTTAAGCACCCACTTTTGTTTGTTTTTAGCTCTTTGCTACCACAAACCATTCATCATTCAATGGATTTAGGGGTCACTTGCTAGATTTAGGGTACTGGCAACTGGAAATATTTTGGTATATAGTGCATCTTCCTGTTTTTAATCTCCCTGGCATATATGGAAGTGGGATCACTAAGTTGAATTAACATGAAATTTTTAATAATTTTTCTCAGCAAATTGCAAATTGTTTTCCAAAAAGGTTGGGCCAATTCATGTCTCCAATAATAGTTTATTTTTGTTCTTTCTTCACATAGGTCCATATTAGTAGTCTCTTCCCATAAGCCTACTAATGCTGACTTAAACATTCATTTTATAAATAATGTAAGACTTAATTACACACAATTACATTAATATACTAATTAGATATTATATTAATATACTAACGACTACTTTTTAATATGTTTGTAGCCATTCTTTAGTTTATTTACTTTTCCCTTTTAAATTGAAGATTTATTGTATTCATCCAGGCCCCATTCAACTCTTGCTATTTCAATAAGTACCAACTTAATGCCAGTAATAAGTTTGAGAGGAGGCATGGTATATTCCTAACATTCTGGCATGACCCTAAAAAAGTCACTAACTTCTCAGTGCCTCATGCAAATCTCTCAGACTGGAAGTTGCAGGGCACTGATGGAAGGGATTCCTCATACAAATGAAATCACAGGTTCATGTAAAAATAGTATTTCATTAAATGTTAACCTACTTTTGATAATGTTACATTTGTACCTTTCAGGCAGAAACTACTATTGCATGCAAAATCAAGTAGCCTAAGCCAGACAAATGAAAACAGAAAACAAGGACCAGACCAAGAGACATCAATTTCCCCTAAACTAGAACAATCTATTCTGGGAATGGAAAGTGAAAGCCACTTAAAATGTGTCAAACAATTGTCTGAGAAGTGTATTACCATGGCAATCCAGGGCTGCCAGAGAAAGGGCTCTCAACAGATAAAGCCCATTTCTGAGGCAGTCATATGTTTCAGATTCATAGGGAGCCCGGACCCCAGACTAAGATAAGCTCATAAAAGCTTGAACGGTCCTTTAGGATATTTGCCAATCATTTTCATAAAGAGGATTCCTGCTTTAGAACACTGAGCTTGCAAACCAGTTCATACTGGTTATCACTCATTAAACTGCCTATTCATTGAACATCTTGCAGCATACTTAACCATGTACTAGAGATACTCTGAGAACAGCGTAATGACTTCAGGGTTGGTTTTCTTTTGTTGAATAGATTTAAACACTGTTCCATCTACTTGAACAAGAGTGTTTCACTGCTGCTTTTCCAAGGAACCCCACTATCCTGTTTCAGCATTAGGCAAAGCTCTGGAGACTATAGATAAATACGATGGATTAGACTGTAAGAGTTGGAAGGAATCCTTAGAATTAGAACAAAGAATGAAAGAAAGAAAAGTCATTAATTTGGATCATGGATTTAGATTAGGAAGGGAATTTACCAGAAAAAGACCGTTTTTGAAAGCTGCAGGCTGTGTTATATCCTTAAAAAGAAAACTATCATAATGGAGACTTGCAGTTTCATGTACAATCCTCTTTTTGTGTTTATATATATATATATATATATATATATATATATATATATATATATATATATATACAAATGCCCATTCTTATTAGTGTTTATTAATTTTGTAATAAAAATGTAAGTTTATTTTTTAAGTAAAGGGACTTTGGATGTCTCCTATACTGAGTGACCCTCTTATTTTATACCTGAGGAAATTGATCCCAAGCAAGTGAAATGATAGATCATAGTTCTAGCCCCAGAACAGATCTAAGCAGTCATTTAGTCCAATATCCTTCATTTTATAGGTGAAAAAAAAATTAGGCTAAGAGAAGTTAAGTTACTTGTTGCATACATGCTAAGCAGCATGAATCCTCCAGACTCCAAAATCAGTATTTTTTTTTGAAGGCATTCTTTTTATTAATTAATTTATTTTTAGTTTTCAACATTCACTTCCACAAGATTTTGAGTTCCAAATTTTCATCCTACTTCTCCCTTCCACCACCCTAAGATAGCATGCATTCTGATTACCCTTTGCCCAAAATGCCCTCCTTTCTATCACCCCTCCTTTCTCTTATCTCCTTCTTCTGTTTTCCTTTAGGGTAAGATAGATTTCTATGCCCCGTTGTCTGTATGTCTTATTTCCCAGTTGCATGTAAAAACAACTTTTAACATTTGTTTCTAAAACTTTTGAATTCCAAATTCTCCCCTTCCTTCCTCCCCACCCACCCTTATTAAGAAGGCAAGCAATTTGATATGGGTTGTACATGTGTATTCATGCAAAACACTTCCATAATAGTCATGTTGTGAAAGACTGACTATATTTCCCCCCATCCTATCCTGCCCTCTATTCTCTCATTTGACCCTGTCCTTCCTCAAAAGTGTTTACTTCTGATTACCCTCTCTCCCACTCTGCCCTCCCTTCTATCACCTCTCCCCATCAATTATCCCCTCCCCTTCAACTTTCCTGTAGGACAAGAGAGATTTCTATACTCAACTGAGTGTGTATGTTATTTCTTCCTTAAGCCAAATGTGATAAGAGTAAGGTTCACTCATTCCCTCTTTCCTCCCCCTTCTTCCCCTCCACTGTAAAAGTTTTTTCTTGCCTCTTATATGAGATGATTTAACTGTTCTGCCTCTCCCTTTCTCCTTCTCCCAGCACATTCCTCTCTCACCCCTTAATTTTATTTTTAGATATCATCCCTTCATATTAGGCTCACCCTATGCCCTCTTTCTTATATATATATGTGTATATGTATATATGTACATGTGTGTGTATGTATGTGTATATATGTGTATATGTATATATGTATATGTATGTATACATGCATATACATGTGGGTATGGGTGTGTGTTTATTCCATCCAATTGCCCTCATACTGAGAATGGTCTCATGAATTATAAATATTATCTTTCCATGTAAGAGTGTAAACAGTTCAGCTTTAGTAAGTGCCTTATGATTTCTCTTTTCTGTTTATCTTTTCATGCTTCTTTTGAGTGTTATATTTAAAAGTTAAATTCTCTATTCAGCTCTGATCTTTTCATCAAGAATGCTTGAAATTCCTCTATTTCATTGAATTTCCATTTTCCCCCCTAAAGGATTATACTCAGTTTTGCTGAGTAGGCCATTTTTGGTTTAAATCCTAGTTCCTTTGACCTCCAGAATATCATATTCCAAGCCCTTTGATCTGTTAATGTTGAAGCTGCTACATCTTGTGTTATCCTGATTGTGTTTCCACAATACTTGAATTGTTTCTTTCTGGCTCCTTGCAATATTTTCTCCTTGACCTGGGAACTCTGGAATTTGGCTACAATATTTTTAGGAGTTTTCCTTTTAAGATCTCTTTCAGGAGGTGATCAGTGGATTCTTTCAATTTCTATTTTATCCTCTGTTTCTAAGATATCATGGTGCTTTCCTTTGATAATTTCTTTTTTTTTTTGGAGGGCAATTGGGGTTAAGTGACTTGCCCAAGATCACACAGCTAGTTTTTTGTATGTGTGTGTTAAGTGTCCAAGTCTGGATTTGAACTCAGGTCCTCTTAACTCCAGGGCAGGTGCTCTATTCACTGCACCACCTAGCCACCCTTCTTTGATAATTTCTTGAAAGATGATGCTTAGACTCTTTTTTTAAATCATGGTTTTCAGGTAGGCCAAAAATTTTTAAATTATCTCTCCTGGGTCTATTTTCCAGGTCAATTATTTTCCCAGTGAGATATTTCATATTGTCTTCTATATTTTTCATTCTTTTCATTTTCTTTTATAATTTTTTTGATTTCTCATAGAGTTGTTATAGCTTCCATTTACTATATTCTAATTTTTAATTATTTTCTTCAGTTGGCTTTTGAACTTTGTTTTCCATTTGGTCAATTCTGCTTTTAAAGACATTCTTCTCCTCATTGACTTTTTGGACCTCTTTTGCCATTTGGGTTAATTTATTTTTTAAGGTGTTATTTTCTTCAGTATTTTTTTTTTAGTCTCCTTTAGCAAATTGTTTACTCATTTTTCATGATTTTCTTGCATCACTCTCATTTCTCTTCCCATTTTTTCCTCTACTTCTCTTACTTGATTTTCAAAATCCTTTTTTGAGCTCTTCCATTGCCTGAGACCAATTCACATTTTTCTTGGAGGATTTGGATGTAGGAGTTTTGACTTGGTTGTCTATTTCTGGTTGTTTTTTTTTTTAATCTTTCTTTTCACCAAAGTAAGATTTTCTAGTCTGAGTTTTTTGTTTGTTTGTTTGTTTGTTTTCTGCTGTTTGGTCACTTTCCCAAGCAATTACTGGACTTTTTAACTCTTTGTTAAGATAAGACTATGCTTCCAGAATGGAGGTTGTACTCTCCCAAGCTTCAGGGGTCTTGTGCAGCTGTTTTCAGAAATGCTTCTAAGCAGCTATAAACTTTCAGTTCTTCCAAGATGGTATGACAAAAGGAGAAGTGTTTATTCCTTTCCTGGCCTGTACTCTGCTCTGTGAGTGACCACAAGCAGTTTTTTTCTGTCTTGGAATAGCGAGGAGAGTTCTCTCCCCACTAATGCCACAAGCTCCACCATTCCAGTGCTCCTCTAGGCCCCAAACCCACCACCTAGGACTGTGACCTAGATCCAAGCATGGGTAAAGCAAGAGAATCCTGCCTCAGTGCCAGCAAAGAGGCTCCTGCAATCCCCCTTGGATTAGCTGCTCAATCCTCCCACCATCTGGCTAAGAGCTCCAGAAAAAGCGGTTGCCCTGGAATTGGAGCCAGACCATACTCTTCTCTCACTCATGTCTGACAGACTTTTCTTACTGACCTTTAAAGTTGTTTTTGGGATTTGTGGGTTCACAAATCTGAAATCTTCACAGCAGCCAGTGATTTAGTCCCCTGAGGCCTGCTCCAGGTTTTCTGGGGCCTGACCTGTGCTGGTACATTTTGTGCTGGGCTCCTCCCTCTAGACCTTTCCTGAAAACCTTCCAGGTTGTCCTGGACTGGAAATTTGTTTCATATTTCTCATTTTGTGGGTTCTGCTGTTCTAGAATTTTTTAGAGTCATTTTTTACAGGTATATGAAGGTATTTGGGGGAGAGCTCAAGCAAATCCTTGCTTTTACTCTGCCATCTTGGCTCCATCCCATCAGTACCTTTTCTAGATGTACTATATTACTTCCATTAAGTAAATACCAAAGGCAGATTTGAATCCAGGTTCTTTGACCCCTGAGTTAGTGCTCTTTCCACCATATACCATGCTTCAGTTAAGTCCAATTACTTTATTTTATAAATGAGGAAACTGATGCTTAGAGAGGGGAAATAACTTACCTAAGGTCATAGAGTAAAGTTCTCTATTCCTAGAATGTAGGTCTTCAGATGTCTGCTCTTTTCAGTACAACAGAGATGTTCCACGAGCACTTGTTAGTACCAGTATCATGAAAGATGACTTCAGTAAGTGTTGCCTTTCAGAGAGTGAATTAAGGGGAATGAGGTAGAAACAAAAAAAAAAATAAGAAAGTGCTGCATTGATGAAATTAAGTGTATTTGAAGAGATTGGTGAAATTCCTGGCAGCCCATCTCCCCCCAAATAACACAGAACAAAAAAAAATTCTGTTAAATGTTTGTCTGCTCACTAATATGCCTTGGATAAGGGTTTTGTGTAAGATTTGTTGACTTGTTTTATATTTTTTTCCTAAATTAATTGTTTGTAGGAATATAAACAGATCAACTTTAACAAATCCTTTATGATTTTTCTTTCCTGTTTACCTTTTCATGCTTCCCTTGAGTAGTGTATTGGAAAGTCAAATTTTCTATTCAGCTCTAGTTTTTTTTTCATAAAAAATGCTGAAAGTCCTCTATTTCATTGAATATCCAATTTTCCCCCTGAAGGATTGCACTCATTTTTTTCTGGATAGGTGTTTATTGGTTTAATCCTAGCTCCTCTAACCTCCAGAATATCATATTCCAAGCCCTTTGATCCATTAATGTCAAAGCTGCTAAATCTTGTGTTATCCTGATTGTGTTTCCATAATACTCAAATTTTTTTTCTTCCTGACTCCTTGTGATATTTTCTCCTTGACCTGGGAACTCTGGAATTTGGCTGTAATATTTCTAGGGGTTTTCTTTTTAGGATTTTTTTTTTAAAGAAGTGATCAATGAATTCTTTCAATTTCTATTTTTCCCTCTGGTTCTAGAATACCAGGGCAGTTTTTCTTGATACTTTCTTGAAAGATGATGTCTAGGTTCCTTTTTTGATCATGGCTTTCAAGTAGTCCAATAATTTTGAAATGATCTCTCTTGGATCTATTTTTCTAGATCTGGGTTTTTTTCTAATGAGATATTTCACAATACCTTCTATTTTTTCATTCTTTTGGATCTGTTTTATGTTTTGAATTCTCATGAAGTCATTAGATTCTATTTGCTCTAATATAAATTTGAAGAAATTATTTTCTTCAGTGAGCTTTTGAAGTTTCTTTTCCATTTGGCTTTTTGGAGTTCTTTTGCCTTTCGTTAATCTATTTTTAAGGTGTTAATTTCTAAAGTATTTTTTGAGACTCCTTTAGCAAGCTGTTGACTCACTTTTCATGATTTTCTTGCAACACTCTCATTTCTCTTCCTAATTTATTCTCTATTTCTCTTACTTGATTTTCATAATCGTTCTTGAGCTCCTCCATGGCCTGTGGTCAATTCATATTTTTCTAGGAGGCTTTTGATGCAGGAGTTTCGTCTTTGTTTTCTCCTTCTGGTTCTATGTTTTGATCTTATTTGTCACCAAAAAAGGATTCTGTAGTCTTATTTCTCTTCTTCTGTTTGCTCATCTTGCCAGACAAATACTTGGCTTTTGAGTTCTTGTCCATGGTAGAACTCTGCTTCCAGAGTAGAGAATACTGTATCCCCAATGTCTGGGGTTTTGCATAGCTGTTGTCAGAGCTTCTTCTAGTACCTGCTTCAGAACTATGAGGAGGACTGCCTCTCCACAACCTCAACAAGCTCTGCCATGCCAGCACTCTCCATCCCAGGACTGCCACCCAATACTGCAATTCAGATCCAAGCAGGACAAAGCAAGGGAATCCTGCCTTAGCAGAGATATTCTTGCAGTTGCCCTCTGACCAGTTTCTTGGTTCCCCCCACCATCTGTGCACCTGAAGCTGTAGAGACAGCTGCCATGACAGTAGCTGCAACTGCTGCCACCTCTACCACCCTGGGGGCAGGGGTGAGACCACCCTCTTCTCTCACCCATTTCCAACAGATTTTCCCCACTGACCCTTTACTTTATTTTTGGCATTCATAGGTTGGGAAGTCTGGAAACCATCACAGCTTCCAGTTATTCTATCCCCTCAAGTCTGCCCAGGGTGGTCTCTGCTCCTGGCTTGTGCTAACACAGCCTACACTGGACTGTGCTCTGATTCTAGCCCTGTATAATAGTCCCTTCCTCTCAGTTTGCCAGGCTCTCCTCAGCTGGAAATGTATTTTATTCTGTCATTTTGTAGGTTCTGTAGCTTTAAAATTTGTTTAGCATCACTTTTTACAGGTATTTGAGGTTAATGAGAACAAGCTCAGGTAAGTTCTTGCTTTTACCTCACCATCATGGCTCTTCCCCTCCCAATCTCGATATTACTGTTAATATACATCTTTGGACCATTACAGATTTGGAAAATATCCCCATTTAAAAACAAAACATTAATGAAATGCAAGATTTATGGACTTTAAAAGGGAGGGTTTAGAAGGAGGAAGATTAAAATTCTTGTTCAATTTCTTTTTCTGAAATGGGGTTAAGTATGTTACTTCCTCTTTTGTTAATCTGAGCAGTTGTTTTTGTAAATATTCATCCATTTCACTAAGATTGTCAAATTATGGAATTACAATTGGGCAAAATAATTCCTAAATATTGTTTTAATTTCCTCTTTATTGGAGGTAAACTCACCCTTTTCATTTTTGATACTGGTAATTTGGCTTCCTTCTTTCCTTTTTATAATAAAATTAACTAAAGTTTTATTAATTTTATTCAATTTTTCCCCATAAAACCAGGTCTTAATTTTATTTATTAGTTTAATAGGTTTATTTACCGTCCTTTGGTTTTCAGTATTTATAATTTGACATTTAACTGGGGACTTACAATTTGTTCTTTTTCTAGCTTTTTCAGTTGCACGCCCAATTTGTTGATTTCTTTTTTCTCTATTTTATTCATGTAAACATTCAGAGATTTAAAACTTTCCCTAAAGACCCCTTTCACTGCATCCCATAAGTTTTGATATGTTGTCTCATTATTGCCATTCTCTTGAATGAAGTCATTGATTGTTTCTATGATTCATTGTTTGACCCACTCACTCTTTAGTATTAGATTATTTAGTTCCCAATTAGTTGCATTTTATTTATTTTTTTAAAAAGATTTTTCTTTTTAGAGGGGGGAAGGTACAGCATTTGGGGTTAAGTGACTTCCCCAAGGTCACATGGCTAGTTTTGTGTTAATTATCTGAGGCTGGATTTGAACTCAGGTCCTCCTGTCTCCAGGGTTGGTGCTCTATTCACTGTGCCACCTAGCTGCCCTCCCAATTAGTTTTTATTACATATAATTTTTACTGCATTATGATCCAAAAAGAGATGCATTTAATATTTCTGCCTTTCTGCACTGGATTTTGAGGTTTTTATGTAATAGTATATGATCAATTTTCGTGTATGAGACATGTATTGATGAGACAAATTTATATTCCTTTTTTCCTCATTCAATTTTCTCCAGAAGTCTATCATACTTACCTTTTCTAAAATTCTATTCATCTCCATAACTTCTCTCTTGTTTATTTTAAGGTTAGATTAATCAAGTTTAGAGAGGGGGAGTTTGAGGTTTCGCACTAGTATGATTTTGCTGTATATTTCTTCCTGTAACTCCCTTAACTTCTCCTCTAACAATTTGAATTCTATTTCACTTTATGTGTGTGTATATGTCTCTCTCTCTCTCTATATATATATGTGTGTATATA
>JAQQSU010008080.1:0-13048 GCA_028627135.1 Pseudochirops cupreus | reverse complement strand
ACCTAATAAATAGTGCTACTACACTTGGACTCCTTCCTTGACTATTCAATATTTATAAGATGGAAGAAACCAAGATGATTCAATTGAATATTCTAAAAAGAATGTATATTATTATTTCTTCTTAATTATAATTTCCAAATTTAATGCACACCAATGGAGCTCAAATGCTTTTGTCTACAACTTCATGTAGAATAAATTCACCCTAGAAATGTTGTCTAGCAGAAACTGACTCTCAATATAGACAAAAGAGTCCTGGTACCCTCCTGTTCCCAGACACTGCAAGTGGGAGGGACAACTATGACAAAACTTCAGACTCTGCTCTCATTCTAATCTGTTCTCCTTGTCTTGCCCCAACATTCACTTTACCCTTTCTTCTCTCCTTCCCTCTCTTCTCATCTCCTCTATGCTTTTTGTCTTCCTTTTCTGTTTTCTCCATTCCCCTGTTTTTAAATATGTGTGTGTCTTTTCATGTCACTTGTAGTTGGCTAAATGCTTCCCACTCTAAATTTTCAGCAGAGAACTTATTGGAAAGAAGCAAGCATGCATTTATTAAGTACCTACTATGTGCCAAGCACTGTGCTAAGCAGACAGAGGTTAAGTGATTTGGCCGGCATCACACAGCTAGCAAATGCCTAAGACTGTTTTTGGACTCAGGTCTTCTGACTCCAAGCCCAACACTATCCACGTCACCACCTGGTTACCTTTCTGTGTTTTAAATGTTAAGATCATGGAATGTTGGGGCAGCTAGGTGGCACAGTGGGTAAAGAACAGGGTCTGGAGTCAGGAAGATCTAAATTCAAATCTGTCCTCTGACACTTACTAGCTTTGTGACTCTGGGCAAATCACTTAACTCTTTTTACCTCAGTTTCCTCCCCTGTAAAATGAACTGGAGAAGGAAATGGCAAACACTACAGTATTTTTGCCAAGAAAACCCTGAACTAAATCATGGAGAGTTAGATATGACTGAAAAAATGACTGAACAACAATAACACTAAATGTTTGAGGCCACTAGGTGGCTCAATGGAAAAAGCACTGGGCCTGGAGTTAGGAAGACATGAATTCAAATCCAACCACAAACTAGCTGCATAACCCTGGGCAAGTCACTTAATCTCTGTTTACCTTAATCCATTGGAGAAAGAAACAGCAAATGACTCCAGTATCTCTGCCAAGAAAACCCCATACAAGGTCACAAAGAGTGGGATATAATTGAATGACTGAACAGCAACATTATATAGTGTTTAGGAACTTTAGAAAGGGACTTTAGAAATCTTCTAGTCCCCAAAGAGGGAAAGTGACTTTCTCAAGGTCATATCATACAGTTAGCAACAGAGTTAGGGATTAGATCTTGGCTCCCTGCTCTTTCCACTTCCTTATGCAGCCTTTCCTCCAGGCATCATAGGGACCAAAAAATAAATAAATAATCTTGGCAAATCACTGCCTTACACAGTTCCTCAAGCTAATTGTGCTCATTGTTAAGAAGATGAATAAATGATAATGGGACATTGTTTTCTTTCTCATTAGAATTTCAAAATCACCAGAGTAATAGATCATTTTGTACCATTTTCTGTTTTCCTGCTTATCCTAATAATAAGTTATCACTGAATTTTAATGGTAGAACTTCATTTTTTGTCATAAATTCACAGAGAAAAAATAGGTTTGGATAATGTTACCGTGGTAACTCCAATGGTTTGAAATGAAAAATTTGGACAGACATCAGATCATTGGCTGGAAGAGGAAATACTCTGCATGTACTCCAGACAAAAGCAGAAATTTCCATCCTCAAAAGTCATTTACATCTAAGGGTACAGGGACAGAGGAGTCAGTGGGAAGATTTATCAGTGAATAAGGCTTTGGCTTTCAAAAAAGAGAGAGTTCCCATAGAAAAAGCTACTTGAACATTTCTCTATATGATGCTTTTGCCAGCTATAATGCAAATGACTTATAACTAGCACTCATATGCCTGTTTAAGGTTTAATAAGTACTTTTTCATATGTTGCCTCATTTGACAACAACTTGTAAGGTAGGTACTATTATTATCCCCATTTTGTTGTTGTGTCTGTCCTTCATTCTCAAAGAGGACTGTGGCATCAGGGAAATGGTGACGTGACTTACAGTTGACTTTGATCTGAGTGAGGGAGGGCTGTGAGAGGTCACCAGCCTCACTTTCTCCTCCAGAACCATCTGGATCCAGTGACCAGATATTCATCCCAATGACTAAAGATGACCCAGGGTGCAATGGGAGGCCCTGGACCTTTTAGGCTAAGGCCTTTTCAGGTTCTCACTTAGAGTGAGGTAATGCCCATTCCAAAGAGGAATAGGCCTCTTTAAGAAGTGAGTCAAAGAATGGCCTCTTTCACACACACACACACACACACACACACACACACACACACACACACACACGCACGCACACTTACACATGCATGTATATGTGTACATATATATGCACGTGTGTAGATGTGTACACATGTGTATATACACATAAGTGCATGTGTATATACACATACAATATGTGCATATATGTAAGTGCATGTGTGTGCATTTATATGTATGTATGTGTATTCGTGTGCACGTGTGTATGTATGTATGGGAGGGGAAAGCCCTCAGTGTTTCTGGCCAAAAGAGAAACTGTTACTATTTACTATTTGCATTCACTCTGTGCTAGGAGGGCAGGGACCCATTATTGCTCTATCTATGAGCTCCAGAATGAATTGGGTTTAAGGCTTGGTCTTTGAGAAAGAAATCTAGCCAGTAAGCCACAAGTTAATGAGGCAGCTTTTCCTTTTTCTTTCTTTCTTTTTTATAGACAAGGGAACTGAAGATAGTAAGGGATTCAGTGACTTGCCCAAGGTCACAGAGCTAGGCAATGTCTGAGGAAACTTTGGAACTCATGTATTCCTGACACCAAGGTCAACTTTCTATCCACGGTGCCTCTTAGCTGCCTAATTGCCTCATTACTAGGGCAACTGTTTCCTTAGCAGTGACTTTTCAATACAATTCAATAAGCATGTATCAAACATCTGTTAAAGACTAAATCCTGTGCTAAACTCCAGGGATAGAAAGACAAAAAAAGAGTCCTTGTACTAAAAGAGCTAACATGTAACCCAGTAAATAAATATAAAACATACACAAAGTAGTTCCAAGACAGAGAGACTCATAATTCAGGGGATCAGAAAAGGTCTTAGGTAGAAGATGGTACCCGAACTGTGCTTGAAAAATCCAGGTTTACTACCAGAAGAGGTAAGGTAGGTGTGTTTCAGAAGTGAGGGGCAAGGCATGCAGGTGGGGGATCTAAGTGTATATGGAGAAAAGCTAGATGGGCATTTCTGACAGAATGACAGAATGTCATCTTATGACAGAAGACAGAAAGTGTATCATTGAAGGCTTTAAATTTCAAGTTGAAGAGTCCGAATTTTAGTTTAGGTATAATAGACAGCCAAAGTGATTTTTGAGCGGGGTGTGTTGTATTTTTAATCTGTATTTTATGAATATTAATTTAACAGCTGAGTAGAAGACAGAGTAAAAAGTGAAGAGAGAGGAAGAAGGCAGGTCAATTAAAAATAGCTAAAATTTACATGAGGTTTTAAGGATTGCAAAGTACTTTATCAATATTATCTCATTTGATCTTCAAAATAGTCCTGGGAGCTTGGGGACATTATTATCTTCATTTTTTTTTTCAGTGTGGAAACTGAGGTTTATAGAGGATGTGACTTGTCCAAGGTCAATATGTATATGAGATAGGATTCAAATCAAGATCTTCCTGACTCCAGAGCTAATATTCTATTATACTTCCCACCTGCCTCTGGGAAGCTCTTTCAATTGTCTAAGAAGGAGAGAAAATGAGGGATTGAGTTATGGTAGATGTGAGAGGGGCAAGAAGGAGATAGATGGAGAGATATTGTAAAGTTAGGATGGTCAAGGTATGGCAATTTATTGAATATAAGGATTAAGAGAGAAGGAAAAGTTAATAATTTCAAGGCTGTGAATTAGTTTAAATAAAAGGATGGCAATGCCATCAAAATAAAAAGAGAGATAACTTTGGAGAAGACATAATGAGTTACAGTTCTGGACATGGTACACTAGAGATGCCTGTGGGACATCCAGGTAGAGATATACAGCTTAATGCAGGATTGGAAGTCAGCAGTGAGACTGGGGCTAGATATATAGATTTAAAGTTTGTGTACATAAAGATGACGTCAAAACATGACATGAAGCACCAGTGCCGTGAACAACTCAGACCCAGTCAGGAGAGATGTGCAATACATGATGTTTATTATAAAGGCAAGTGTTAATGCCTAGGGCCAGAGATGGTCTAGGGAAGACTGATGGGAGCTTTCCCCCCAGGAGGTGTCCAGGATTGTCCCATTAAGACTACCAAATCATGGCTCCCCTTGTGCAGAGTCAAGTGGGCTCCCCCATCCTGCTAGTGAGTCAGCCTGTAATGTTAACAGAACAGGAAGATCTTCCCTGTCCTGTAATAGGCCTATGTGAGCAGATGTGCCCCCTTTTCCCTTGGAACTGGAGCCATGTTCCCAGGTCTAAAGGCACACAGGTATTTAAATCAGGATGTCTTCTTGTTTTCACAACTATGATACATCTTGAGTCACATAGAGCCCTCTGGGGGAGGAACTTGCCTAAGAGGAGCTTGCTTAGGGGAGGCTTGTTTGTAGGAAGGCTTTCGCACCTTTTGGTACTAAGCTAATTAGGCCCTGAGTCACAGGGTTGTGGTGCCTTTTGGCTCCTAGTCTATTAGTTGAAAACTATGTATACTGGGAGGTTGGTATTTTACTTTAGGGCTCACTCATGAGAAGGACCTTTTGATTCCTTGGACAGGACTCTGAGTAGCCATTTGTTAAGAGCCCCCCCAACTATTCACATATTGTTGCTCTTCCAGTCTGGTGATATATGAAGGTGGTTGTATTGTTCTATTTAGACAGTTGGAGCCCTGTCTATTGGATTGTTTCTTGGATACTCACCTCTTTCTACTTATCTGTCTGTTAGTTAAAGTAAGATCATTAACCCCTTTAGAATTGCCTTTCCTTTAGAAAAACAGACCAAAGAACATGTAATAGCAGGCCATCCTGGATGTGCTAGGGTGCTTGCTAATACACAACCTTAGTGACCAAGCTGGCTGGTCTGCTCTGACTGACTAACCAATGAATAAAGCCATGTTTTGTTTTGTTTTGTTTTGTTTTTAAATACAATTTTAGGAAGGTGTAGCTATGCGCAAGGGGAGGGGAAGGAAGCTTTATCTGGGGTACACACACAGTATGAGCTCAGATAGTGCCTCAGGGCCACCTAAACTAATCTATATGAAACTTATGCCTAGAGGGTATAAGCAGTGGGTATGACTAGGAAACATACATGTTTCTTTATACTGAGAAGCTATTTTGCTAAAGGGCGGCAACATGCCTTGCAGTTACATTCAGACATAATAAGGGGGCTTTAGGGATTTAATTAAGTTGTGGAAACAGCTGACAAGACAACATCCTCTGCTGCACCTATTGCTCTGTGTTTATAGATGTTTTCTTCCTCACATCTGATTGTCAGCTCTTTTGGGGAGAAGGGGGGGGTCATAGGTTTCACAGTGATAATCAAACACATGTAAGCTGATGAGATCACTAAAGCAAAGAATTTAGAGAGAGAAAACGAGATCCAGGAGGGAAATTTATGCTTAGGAAAATGACTCCCTTTGATCCTCCTTTTAACCACTGGTGGACATTTGGCAATTATATAGCCTTTAAAATTTGCAAAGCATTTTTCATATGTTATCCTGCAGATGGTCAGTGCTAAACTGACAGTTGAATTTGTGAATTTTTCTTGAAAAAAAAACACCTATATG
The DNA here is from genome assembly GCA_028627135.1 of Pseudochirops cupreus. Classification (NCBI taxonomy): domain Eukaryota; kingdom Metazoa; phylum Chordata; class Mammalia; order Diprotodontia; family Pseudocheiridae; genus Pseudochirops; species Pseudochirops cupreus. Next base: position 7,206 of record JAQQSU010008080.1, on the reverse strand, counting down.
ACTCACACCCATGAGTGGGGTCTCATCATAAGATCACAGATCTGCAAATGAAAGCAGCATTAGAAATCAATTAGTCTGTCCATCTTATTTTACAGGTGAGGAAATTGAGACTGAGAGGTTTAGTGACACATCCAAGGTCATATAGGTAGGAAGTATCAGAATCAGCGTTCAAACTCAAGTTCAAGTCACAACTTCAAGGTCAGCTCTCTTTCCACTGAATATCATCTCATGAATATTGCAATCAAAACAAAGAGCCACTGACATATTTCTGTGGGGAGCTAGATGTACAGTCAAATCCTTTTTTCATCTGATCTTTAGCTTTTAGGGAAGATGTTAATTATCTTAAAAGGATCAACTGAGTACAATTAGTAAATACCAGAGGATATTGCTAGCTGTGTCTTGATATTGATAACAATTAGAAATCACATTGAAGGCCAAAGATAAACTGGCCTTTCTTTACTCCTCAAGTAATAAAACTGTCTCTAAGCTTTTGACTTAATCTGAGCAGGAGCGTCCTCTTGAAATGCGTTAAGAGCATGTTCACATTTTATAAGGACTTTGAGGGAATTGCTGCTGGAGAATTTGGGCATCTCTAGAGATGGTGTGAATCATCTTTTAGCAACTTGGGAAATGTTTTAATCTTAATTCATGACATGTGCTCAGAATAGGAAGAAATAAAGAAGGAAATAGCCATTGAACCCTCAAGTCACTGAGCTTGATACCATTTTCTGAACAATATTGTAGAATCACACATTAAAGAGATCATTTATAAGTGCCTAAAATGGAATGAGGAAATCATTAGAAGGAAACCTGGATGTAAGCAATCATGCAAGTCATGTCAGACTGACCTTACTCCTGCCACTGGGTTCCTAGAATAGAATTTCAAGGGAATTCTAAGGACATGGATTATCTGGATTTCAGTGTGACATTTAATAACAATTCTCATGTAGAGATAATAACAATATCTCATTGTAGATAAGAAATATATGTAGCCTGGGTGATAGTACAGTTTGATAAGTTTAGAATGTTTCACCTTCCAGATTGAAGGAGTATTGAAAAATCGATCCATGTTTAACGGGTGGGAGGTCACTGAGAGAGTGTCACAGGGCTTAGTTGTCTGTCCTATCATGTTCAACATTTTTTCATTAATGATTTGGAAGATGTACCCCTAAAAATTTGGAGATGACGTGAAGCTATGGTAGATAGCTAATTTATTAGGCAATAGAATGAGGATCTAAAAAAGATTTAAGATGCTGAAATGACGTGCTAAAGTTAATAAATTATAAGACAAAAATGAATCGGAATGAACATAATCACTTTACATAGACTTAAAATAAAACCTTTGAAAGTCTAGGCTGGGCTAGATTTATCTAGGAATTCTGGCAGTCTACAAACTCATTCTGAGTCTAAAGTTGAAAAGCCAAAGGAGTTTATGGGATTTTTAGGGTTCATTATTGATCATAAAGATGCAGAATAAAATAGTAGATAAAATGAATGGACTTGGAAACAGAAAGATATGCATTCAAATCTTGCCCCTAAAGCTTCCTAGCTGTGTGATCCTGGGCAAGTCACTGTTTTAAGTAGCTCTGCAAGACTTACCTACGAATCATAGACAATCTCATTGGTGGAAGGAGTTCTCAAGTCAAAAGTTTCCCCCATGCTGATGAAATCATAGATTCTTTATGTATTCTTCATAATAATAAAAGATGTATATAGAGCTTGAAGTTTGAAAAACACTTTCTTAAGTATAATCCTGTGAGGCAGATAGGACAAGTCTTATTTCCCCCTGTTATAGTTGAGGAAACTGAGTATAATGTCCAGAATTTGCCTGTCTGGGGAACCTTGTACCTCCCCCATATGAGAACAGTGGCTTTCTGTTTGTCTCCTATCAGCTAAAATTACTTCAGCAACTTCCTATTCTCAGCCTCAGAGTCTAGAAACTTGATAGTGGCCTCTTTTTTTTTTAAGCTGTTGTGAGAAAGGGACCCTCTCACATCTGCCACTACCTGTCTCCTTCCCTTTCCCTACCTTTCCCTTCTCTTCCCTAGAAGGGACTTTCATACCTTCAGCATTTTGGGGGTGTCCCCATATTCCCATGGTGGTCCAACATAGACCACCACCCCACAGGGAGGCCATCCAAGGATTTCCACACTGTTCCTGCCTTCCCCCCCCCCCCCTCCCAGGCTATCCCCTACTCTCTTGGTATTCTTTTGGTATCTTGCTTACTATGCTAATTGAAAGGTCTAGCATGCACCTGACTGGGGAACCCTATACCTCCCCTCTAACTCTATGGTGAATTTGATACCAAAGGAAAAGGCCAAGAGGCTCCAGATCGATTATAGAAGTTTAACCAATCATTATAATTATTTACAAACAGGAGCAATTTGGGACAACTCCCAGATGATACAGTGGATCCCTGCAAAAACCCCAGGAAAGCCCAGTGGTAATTATAGAAATCAAACAAAGGGAAATGGAGCCATAGGGTACATTATTAATGAATAGTAGAAATGAGTTCATTTCCAAACTTGAGCATTAAGTCAATGTTGATGGGTAAATGCCTAAAGGCAAGATTGTGTACTGGTCATGTACTAGACATGAATTCGTCACTGTGTCAATGTTATGGCTTTCATTGGTCACATTATCTAAGTTATGACTCAGTGTCTAAATTATGATTTTTAACATATCATCATGTCTGGGTTTCTGCCTTTCATAGAGTGTAAGCTTTTCATTTTTTACTGTCTCTTATGGCTTTCCCCCAATTGGTACCCCATACTGAGTCTCTGAGAGATTAAAAGACTTGCCCCAGGTCCCAAAGAATTGGGTCATGGCAAAAGTGAAATAAATAAAGCAATTATTAAGCACTTACTACGTGCCAGGCACATAGTAAGTGTGCTGGAGATATAACAAGAAGATTATTGTTCCTATCGTTAACATGGACTCTGTAATGACTATACCAACCTGTCAGAGTTATACAGGAACTAGCTCATCAGAAAGGCTTCTGAAGCCCAGAACTGCTTGACATACCAGTGATCCTTTGCCAGTGAACTCTAGCCAAATTTGGCCTGTAGGTGCCAGAAACCACAAAAGCAGCCTTGATCAGTTTGAGATAACCTTGAGAAGAAGCTGCATACTCAAGACCTTGTGAGGGACTTTCTAAACATCCTGCTGCTTGGCTTACTGTGTCTACAGATGTCCTCTCCCTTAAGCTTCCTCCTCACCCAAAAACCTCTAGAAACTATATTATCTTACTCTTTTCCCACTTCCTTTTGAGCATCTGTGAACTCATGAATAGGCTCTCCCCCCCTTTCTCTCTCTCTCTCTCTCTCTCTCTCTCTCTCTCTCTCTCTCTCTCTCTCGCTCTTTCCTCTTGTAGGATCTTCTCTCCCTGGAAAGCTTTTCTAAGACAATAAATGCTTTGTAATCTGTGATTGGCCTCTGCTTCATTTAAGGTCCCTTTATAGTCTCGGGGATCTTTTGATAACACTACTATCAAAGAATTTACTTTTTAATGGGGAAAACAAAGAATAGAGAGGAGCTGGAGTTGGGTACTTGGGTTTTCCCCCTCCAAGTTCAGAGCTTCCTCCCCATAATGCTTCTATGCAATATTGAGAATGAGTAAGACTGCATTCTACTCAGACCACAACTAGAGATTATGCCCAATTTGAGGTACCGTATTTTAGAAGAGACTTTGGGAAGTTGGAGTACATACAAGAAGAACTTGACCAGGAGGGTAAGATAACTTGAAATTGTGTCACCTGATCATCTCCTGAAGAAATTGGAAATTCTTTGCCTGCAAAAAAGAAGCCTGAGGGAAAACACAACTGCAGACTATAAACATTTGAAGGGTTGTCATGGGGAAGAGGAATTAGAGTAATTCTATCTGACACTGGGGAACAGAACAATAATCAGTGGGTAGAAGTTGCAGAGATGCGTATTTTCAGCTCAACCTAAAGAAGAAGAAGAAGAAATAACATTTTAACAAGCTCCCCAGAAAGGAATGCTGCACTTCAGGGACTAATTGAAGTGGAGAAAGACTGGTCACTTGTTGGGGCTAGGTGGCACAAAGCAGAGCATTAGACCTGGGGTCAGGAAGAGCTAAGCTGAAATCAAAACTTTTGACACTTTTTAGCCATATGACTTTGGACAAGTCATTTGAGAACTGCCTCAGTTTAATAAGGTAAAATGGGGCCATAATAGCACCTACTTGATGAAGATTAGTTGTGAGGAGAAAATTAAATAATAAAAATGTATTGATAATTGAATAAATAATAAATTATTATTAATGAATAATACATGAACAGAATAATTAATGAAAGAGAATTATATTTAAATAATTTAAATTATATAATTTAAGTAATATTTGGGAAGTTCTTTATAGACTTTAAACTTCTAAACCAATGCTTACTATTATTCATGATTTCATTATGCATCTGAGGTTGCTTTAATAGCTAAGGTCCTCAGATTCTATGTGTCTTGTTAGGCAAAAAGAAAGACAATGATGAAAGCAATGGATGGAAAAGGAAATTAGATTTATGGAGCAGCAACCTGACATTCTTTTTCTAGTCACAAACATTCCTTTTATCTCTACCCAAGACTTTTTATTCAAGGTGATCTTAACATGACATTTTATTAGAGACCCCATTACCCAGAGCTCCTGATGTACAAGAGCTAATAAGACAAGTAAATTAAATTCAATACCCATTAATTAGATGCTTACTATGTGCAGGACGCTGTACAAGATGCTAGGGGTGCAAAAAACCTGCTTTCAAGAAGCTTCCATTCTCTTAGAGGAAGATGATATATATGTAGATAGATATATTATAAGGTAGGATATGAATGCAAGGGCAATGAAAGGAGCTAGACAAAGATCTTTAGGAAAATCTGAGAAGGGGAAAAAAAAGCCCGTTTTGTCTGTGAGATGGGGTTTGGGATTAAGGTTAGTAAAAGGGAAAATTTCGACAAGGAGGAGACATATAAAGGAAGTAGCTCCCCTGAAGAAAGAAAAGATTTTCAGACAACCCAGCGGGAATTTACTCTAGACATGGAGGATTACATGATCAAAGACATAGAGGGCAATAGGGGAACAGGAAATGAAGAATAGTCCAACTTGAAGGGGATGCAGATTTTAGAGAGCCTGGGCAGTGTAGTGGCTACAGAGTTATTATTAAAACCAGTAAAACCTGGGTTCAAGTCCCACCTCCAACACATGCTCCCTGTGCTATTACTCATGGAAAGTCATTCAAGCTTTTAGCATAATATAATGGAAACAGTTGATAATCTGGGTAAAAATCCACTTTCTGACCTTATTACTTGTCTAAGTCACTCTCTCTGGGACTCAGTTTCCTTATTTGTAAAATAAGAGAATTGGACTAGTTGAAGTGCCTTCTATCTGTGAGTCATTTCTGGCTGACTGAGAGGGCAAGTCTATTTATTCTCTAGAAGTGAAATCCACTGCATTTATATCTGATGGTATGAATGGGACAGAAAAAAACAAACTACTTGATAGTATCAGAAAAGATCTGGGTGTCAAGGGAGGATGATGATGATGATAGGATGAGGCGAGGGCACTGGATGAAAGCTCATATTTAGGTCTAGTTGGTCTGCAGAATCTATGCCTTTTCTAGATAGAGACCTGTAGAAGCCTTCTGAGCCCCTATACCACAGCAAGAGATCAGACATGGTCTCAACCTGAAGCTTTTCTGTGAAAGGGGGTGAATGTTTTGCTAGCTTCCTTGCAAGAGTGTCTGGGAAAGGCACTGAGGTTCCAGATGGTCTTGCTTAGAAATTGCTGCCTCGTGAGAAAAACATCCTACTATGTCTTTAGAGTAGATACCTCTGCTGGGTGTATTGGAAATATTTGCTTTACTCATTTCTAAAATTTTGAATAAAATTTAATGCAATATAGTTTTCTGATGTCTTTTAGGAGAAACAGCAGGTAGAAGGGTGAGGGGAAAATTTATCCTAGTAATATGGGGCTGCAAGTCATAGTCTGATTGGGTAATCTTTAGGAACCCCCTGTTTACTATAGACAAGCTTGGCCAACACTTATGAGGAAAGTGGAACAAAAGACCCCAATCACTATAACACTTACTGAACCTGAGATAGGCCAGGGCTATGACTGACTGCCTCTAGTCTGGGGTCTGTATCCTGGGCCATCGCCACTCATCTGGACCTTTGTCTTGTGACTGGACATCAATGAATCTAGAGGAGAGAGTAAGGCTGATAACTATGCAGCTCTGCCTCATTTAAATCCAATTCATGAGCAAGTAAAGACATCACCCTTAAGATGTCACTGATCCTCTTCAAGAATGAAGGATGATTAACAATTGATTTTGGGTGGGGGCATAGGGTGAATTATATGCATAGCATGATTTATAGCACATATTACTGGGAGACTAAGTTGAAATAGTGGTGATCTTAAAGGCAAGTGACATGGATTCAAGGATTTAAATTTCAGAGAAGATGCTGGTCTGCATTGATAGAGTTTCCTCATTGGAAATTGTGGGATAACAAGACCAGTTCCTATTCAAGCCTGTTCTTTACTTACTGAATGGGATCAGGTACTGTCCACAGCATTCTTCACAATATACACTTTTTTGGTCTCTTCCTTCCCTTGGGTTTTCACTTCTTTCTTTCCCCAGAAAACCTGTAGCAACCAAACTGTCTTCTCTCTGAATGAGTCCCTCCCAAACCCTTTTTCTTTGCACTCCAAAGAAGATACAAATTTCCCCTGAAAACGGTGCACATACTCTTCTTTTTAAAGGTATTTCTAAGTGGTAGCAAGAAGGAAGAATGGGAATTCACATAACAAGCAAAGACAGTAAGTACAAAGAACAAAAGGATTTTAAAAGTAAAGCCTGTGCCACCAAGCTAACCTATAGGCTTCTGGGACATAGCCTTTCTTAGAACTTTAAAGGTAGTCTTATTAAGAATCTCAGGTTTCTCACCTGAGGGTGGGAGTGTGGGGGGGGACCCTTTCCTATTCATTCTACAAAAGACTCCTCATCCAGAGCTTTGGCCTTTCTGCTTTAACTTTGGCATTTGCCAATTATCCCCTTCTGGGATTTCAAAGTAACTAGTCTGGGAATTACCTTTTCTGATTCCCTCTTCTTACTTCACTGAGTTAAGCATCCCCACATGGTTTCAAAATCACAATCTTCTTATACAAGTTTCTTCTCCTGTTCAAATGATTTTTAAAGTCCCTTC
>JAQQSU010000808.1:0-17490 GCA_028627135.1 Pseudochirops cupreus | reverse complement strand
GCTGTTCACCACAGGAACAAAGAAGCCACTTTTTTCTTGAGTAAATGTTTTTCCTTGTGAGGCATGTGCTCCAGGGTACAGTGGAAAGACCACCAACTCCTGAGTCAGAGGTCGTTGGTGAGTTTTGTTCTGTCATATCCAACTCTTTGTAACCCTGCAGACCATAGCACACCAATGCTGGTGATGGTGATGTATTAAGGTGAACAGGTTAAATGACTTGCCTAGGATCATATTGCTATTAAGTGTCTAAAGCTGGATTTGAACTCAGGTCTTCCTGATGGTAGGCCCAGTACTCTATCCACTGAGCTGTCTAGCTGTGTACATGTCAGAGTACCTGGGTTCAAATCTAACACCTCACACTTAAGACCTCTGTGACTTTGAACAAGAATAGTAACCTTCCTGGACCTCAATTGTCTTATCTGTAAAGGAGGTGAATTAGATGGTCTCACAAGTCTCTAGTTCTAAATCTATGACCCTGTGAGTATAGAACCATAAGCTTTCATTCTAAACTAATTATATATTTTCTGTTAATCTTTTAATCTCTATTTATTAACTTCTGCAGTTAATTGGAAGTTGGATACAAATCTCCAAACTTTTGGATGGCAAGTCTTGTGACCTAATCAAGATCATTCTTTGCTTAAAAATCCATCATCTGTAAATAAATGAGACTGAATTCTTAATGTTTGGTTGGTATGGAAGGAAACCCCTCTTGGGCGATCTCTGCTTCATTTTTGTAGCAGGATCTCCCACCTCTGGTTTTATAGTAACTCCAGAACAGCTTTGCTGTTTCGAGAGATAGTGAGAAATATTTTGTTAAAAATTAATTTATTTTAAAAAGAAAATTTTTGAAATTCTTAGAACACTTAAAAAAAAAAGCTTGGCAATAATTCTGTTAGACCCTCTTCTGTTTTGTTGACCAGATTCTCATTCTCTGCATCTGTCTGTCTGTCTGATTTCTTCTCATCCCCTCTTCTCTTCTGGCCCTTCCCACTCTTGCCTGGAGAATGAGACAATTGACATTTGTACCTTTTGAAGCCGTTATGTAGTCATTGGTCAGGTAAACTCCTCACATCTCTGCACTGTTTAGAAGCTATGACCTTTTCTCCCCGGGACCCTTCTTATCTTGGACCTGACCAGGGTAGCTCTGACCTCCTAGATTGCAATATGTTCTCTTTGAAGTTGCCCTTGAAAACCTGACAGAGCATCAAAGGTCTCCAAATTTCAAACAAGATTCCTCTTAACATACTAAGTACAAGGAACCTCTCTACCTTTGTGCTTAGGGTCCCTGCTGTGGCTCTGCTGATGTAGATCTTTTTGGCATTTCTTGAAAAGGAAAAAAGAACTTTTCTCTTAAGGAAATAATACTCTATTGAAATTCCACTATATAGCTATAGCTATTTTGAGTTTCCTGGGGAGTGGGGTGGGGAGGGGGCTTTTGCTTCTGGTATCTTGATAGGGAGGCTGGAACTGATTTGGAATAGGAGAAGGACCTGAGTTCAAGTCTGCCATCTTCTAATTAAAAGTCTGAGTGATGTAGAGTGGTGATGTCAGACTTAAAAAAGGATCCCTGCTGGTTGCATATTGACTTTTTATTCAGTTGTGTTTGACTTTTTGTGACACCATTTGGGACTTTCTTAGCAAAGAAACTATAGTGGTTTGCCGTTTCCTTCTCCAGCTCATTTTACAGATGAGGAAACTGAGGCAAACAGGGAGTGTTAAGTGACTTGCCTGTGGTCACACAGTAAGTATCTGAGACCAGATTTGAACTCAGATCTTCCTGACTCTAGGCCAGGTACTCCATCCACTGCTCCATCTAGCTGCCCCCACATGGTGACTTAAAAAACCAAAAATTAACATTATCTGCTGTATTCTTATTTATTTTGTTAAGAATTTCCCAGTTAACTTAAACTGGTTCTGGCCACACATGAGGAGTTTTGCCAGTAACAAATTTGACATCTATGGTGTAGAGCACTGGACTTTGAGTTAGGAGAGACTGATTTTGAATCTTGCATTTGAGTGTGACCCCAGGCAAGCCTTGGTTTCCTTATCTGTAAACTGAAGATAATATTACCTGAACACTTTGTCATAGGGTTTTCATGAGAAACAAATCAGATAATATATGTAAAGAGCAAAGCCCTTAGGAAATCTGTTACTGCAAGATCTTGGGAAAGTGTCTTAAACCAACCACCCAAGTATTTATTAAGCCCCATCTATATGCCAGGCACTGTGTGACATGTTAGCAGTACAAATATGAAAAGGTGAAACAATCCCTGTTTGCAAACATTTGACATTCAAAGAGGGGACGCAAATGCATGTGTGTATATACAGCATAAATAGGAAGTTATTAAGTACAAATATATACAAAATAGTTAAAAACAAGGCAGTTTGGAGGGAGCACACTTCCATTTGGTGGAGAGAATCAAGAAGCATTCGTGAAGAAGATGGTAGTGAGCTAAATCTTAAAGGAAGAGAGGCTGGGCGGAAGTAAGTGCATTTCAGACCTGTGGGGATGGGCTTCGAATAGGCCCAGAAACAGGAGCTGGTGAGTTGTATGTGAGGAACAGAGAGAAGAGGGTTGGATTGAACCAGCTGATTGGATTGAAAAGTGTAAGAAGGACAGTCATATTTAGAGAGGCTACAAAGACTGGTTGTGGCCATTATCAAGGGTCAGAAAGCTAGACCAAAGATTTATCGTATTTTATTCTGGAGACCATTAGGAAGCCACTGTTGTGTTGATTGATTAGGGAATTCACAGGGACCTTATCAACCCTTAAGAAAAATTACTTAACACTGTGTGGAGTGGTTTGAGATTTGAGGAGGAGACCAATTAGGAGTTCTCATCTTTCTAGACCTCAGTTTCTTTGACTATAAAATGAAGGGTTTGAACTGAGTGGTCCCTGAAGTCCTTTCCAAGCAGAAGTTGAAAAACTTTGAGATTGGAAAATCTTGAGTTTTAAATTCACCTGATAGTTGTTTGAATGAATCTATAGAACATCAAAAATATGGGGCCTATCCATTGTGAGACGGTTTCTTTCAAAGGAAGAGTTTTTATTCTGAATGCTTTTTAAAAAAATACACACATCTAGGGAATTTATTGTTCGGCATATCAAGGGAAAAAGAAGTTGCCTTAGTGAGAGTAGGAATACAGATCAAATCCTAGTATGTTGTTACACAACAATGCAATTATTTTGTTGTAGAGGAATAAACGTGACAACATCACTAAAGCAAGTCTTCTATACATTCAACTTTGGATATATGTGTTCTTAGAGAGACTTTCATTTTAATAGTTCTTGCAAAATGAGATATATGTACTGTATAGTACAGTCATTCCTGGGTCAAGTTCTCCCTTCAGAGTTTTCTAGATTGCAGGTTGTGGAAGGGCAGGCACTTGACTTCATTAATAGTTTTTATTAAAAAAAATAGTTTTAATTTCCCACAGTTTCTCATACATCATAAAGTGCCCAGTACAAATTTGAGGATTCATCTCTCATTTTCCCTGTAGACCTGTAGCTTTTAAATGTGATAAGTGACTTGAGAGTTTTGCTAGAAAACTTACTTCCATTAACTAATGACCTATTTTTCTATGTTTTTAAACACAAAGTGCGACTCTTTTCTCCCTCAATACCTTATCTTCGTCCAGAGTATAGTTTCTTCTTTGCCTATTGTTTATTCAGACTAACTTTTCCCCTTACCAAAGTCCCAGTCCCATTGCTTTCCCTGGGTGAGGTGGGAATGGGGTGGAGGAGAAGTGAAGGGGATAGAGAGGGCAGGGAGCCTTGAAAGAGGGTCTGAAAATGGGGAGAAAAGAGAAAGATATTTGAAGCTCCCTGGACTTCTCTTTTAAAGCCTTCAAACCAGCATTGCATAGCAATTTCTTGGCTCTTCCCCCATTTGAAAATGCATCTTTAATGTAATTTTTATGGTAAAAGAGGAAATCAAATTTCCTCATTTACTACTGCTTCCTCCATTCCATCCCCCCTCCCCTTTTATTTTCCACCTTGTCCTTAACAATTGGTCGTAATATCAAGCAGCAAGCAGCGCGATGTGAATTGGAAACCTTAATGGAAGGAAATAGACAGGAACCTTCTCTGTGAAAGATCAAGATGCTGAAAAGCTATGAATGACTGATAATGTCTGAGTGTTGCTTTTCACACGCTTCAGATGCAGCAACTGTGTAAGATCTATTTTAAAGGCAATGAGTAGCCTCAGGTGTTTCCAAATACCAAATATTGCTTTTTTCCTTCCTTGTACTGAAATATTCAGAAATGAATGCTAACCCCTGCCCTTCTTTTTCACACCCTGGAGATGAAACCTGGTTTGTGTCTTTTCTATTTCTCTGTTGTTGAAAATATTCCTTATTGGGTGGTTTGATAGCTACAGAATAGGCACTTTTGTTGATTAAAGTGTCAGAAAGGTCAGTAAAACAGACTTCTGGAGAGAATGTATTTGGATATTCACATGAAAGTGAGATGCTGAGTCCCGAGGAGAACTCGATGCCTTAGGGGCAGCAAATGGATTTTTAAATCACTATATATAACTGTAATGATGAAAGGATTGACATTTCCTCAGCAAACAGCCTCAAGGTCCATATACAATTAAAGAAGTAGGCAAGTGTTATTCATCTGCAGCTCTGCCCCTGCCCTGGGTGAAGTTTATGGCTTGGTCTTTGGGGTGATTTTAATTTGACCTCTTTTTGCTGTTTGTGTCTGTTTTTCCAACCTTCTCTGCACCTCATGAAATTTCTGACCATTATTTTTATGTCAATCTCTCATTTGTCAAATCTATCAATTTCTGTCATATCTATTTGTCCTCTCTCTCTGTTTGCCTATCTAGCTATCTATAGATCTACCTATGTATGTCTTTCTATCTACTTATCTTATGTGTCTGTCTGTCCGTCCATCTGTCTTGTGCTATATTTCCCTTTTCATTTAAACATACTAGAGACCCAAATCCAAATTGAAGGAGTACAGATTTTTGGTCAGGTAGGATCAGTTGTTTTACCTTGAGATACAGAAATTACCTTTCCATTAGAGCAGTGGTTCTGAACCTTCCTAATGCCACGACCTTTTAATACAGTTCTTCATGTTGTGGTGACCCCCGACCATAAAATTATTTTCGTTGCTACTTCATAACTATAATTTTGCTACTGTTATGAATTTTAATGTAAATATCTGGATATGCAGGATGTATTTTCATTGTTACAAATTGAACATAACCCACAGGTTGAGAACCTCTGCATTAGAGACTCACAGTTTGATGCACAGTCCTTTCCCTCCCCCCCGTTCTACTTTACATAATGAAATAATCATTTGATTTTCAAGATTAAAAAAAAACTTTTAAGAAACAAATGAAAGAAACTAGTGCCCAGGAAAACATAATCAGAAATCCTTGAAACCAAATAAAATATATGATTTTTATTAATATTTTCAACACTATTTTACAGTGTTTGAAGGATAGAAACTTTGCATGAAAAGACTATAGTATGAGCAAGATATTTATTTTTGTAGATGGGATACCTGGTAAATTAAAAACACAGATGAAGCCCTAAATACTGGGCTTGGCTTTCAAAGAATTGCTCTTTTCCCCCTTTCTGGGTATTTATTAACCTTGCTTCAGTTTCCTAGGAAGGGGGGTGTTGCTAGTTGGGGAAGGAGAGGAGCATTGGTCTGGCATTTCCAGGTGATATTTAAGGTTCTTCATCACTCGTGGTTGTGCCTACCTTTAATCCTGGGTGCCTGGGACGCCCAGGTTAGAGAATCCTCCTGAGCTCCAGAGTCCTGAGCTGCATTTGATTAGGGGAACAAGTTTGCCGTCACTATTGTGAGCCAGCGTCACCTCGCACCAGGCTGCTTGAAGAGGGACAGACCAGCCCAAATGGAAATGGGGCTGACCTGTTCACATGCTGATCTGTGGTAGGACTGAGCTGTGAGTAGCCCTGCATTTCCAGTCTGACCAAGTTAGAGAGATCCTACCAGCCTCTTAAAAACAAAGGAATGAATGCAGTATGACTATTGGCCATACCTTACTTTACTTTGTGGGGACTCATATTACCTTCTTATTAATTTGGGGTAGGAGTTGGACTAGACGTCCTCTAAGATTCCTTTCAAACCTAGGATTCTTTGATTCTTCTGTTTACTATTATATTCTTACTGTTTACTTACCAGATTTTATGTATGGTTGTTATGTACCTAGAAATGTGCTTCATTCACTTGTAGGTGACTGGTATTTAGAGACGGGAGTAGGGGGAAAACGTACACATTTGAAGCAATCTGCCATAGATTTCCGAGTTTTGTTGTCATTGTCGTTTCTGATTCTTGTGACCCCATTTGGGGTTTTCTTGGCAAAAATACTGGAGTGATTTGACATTTGCTTCTCCAGCTCATTTTGCAGATGAGACAACTCAAGCAAGCAAGGTTAAGTGACTTGGCCCAGGGTCACACAGCTACTAAGTATCTGGGCAAGATTTGAACTCGGGTCTTCCTGTCTCCATGTCTGGTGCTCTATCCACGTTGCTGTCGACCTGCCCAAATTTCTGAGTACTATAGCTGATTGTCCCCATAAGAATTCTCATTTCTCTCCTGTGGGACAGCAGGACGAATGGCTGGGATCTGGTGCTGGTGGTCAACCTTGGTGCAGAATGAAGCATTCAGTTTCATATATGAATGAGTGAATGAATGAATGAATGAAAGAAAAAGCATTGATTAAGTACTACTATGTACCTGATACTATGCTAAGCTCTGGTCAAGCAGGAATGACAGTCTCTGGCCTCAAGGAGTTTATGTGATCAGTTTGTTGAATTGTTTTGCTTGACTGTACTCATTAGTTACAGGGGTGGTTTTATGAGTGGGGTAAGATTGACTAGACATTGAGACAGTGATGTAAGAGAGATAGAGACAGACAGACAGACATGCACACACAGGCTAAGCTTTCATATATTTTGAGAGCAGGGTTGAAAAAGAATAGGTAGGTTAAGAGTATAGCAAGAGTCTTGCTCTGTTCAACTTGAACACAAGGTGGTCTAACGGGAAACTCCTAGCTATCCCAGGGAGTGTTCTCTATGAGGGAACTTTTCAAGAGAGAGCCTAGGGGTGATAATAAAATATTTCTGTACCTGCCACTTCCTCAGCAAAGATATGTTTTATTAGCCAAAGCCAGATAATATATATGTCCTAGCAGCAACTTGGCAAATATTTTTTAAAGCTCTCTTCAAATAACATAGACTCTTAGATTTTGGACTTGAAAGTTCCTTTAACAGTATTTAGCTCAGCTAAATTTAGTTCAGCTCCCTCATTTTTACAGATTTAGAAACTGAGGCACAGAAAAATAAGTGACTTGTCCCAAGTTAAATTTTGGTGGTCTTATTACATCATATATCATCTTTGAAATCAGTAGTGTCAAAATCAAGAAGAAATGGAGGGGCACCAAACATTCCATAATGATCCTGCAGACCACATATTGACTTAGAAAATAAATATATTGATATTATCTAGGTTTCATTGTGTTTTTATTTACCACAAAATCTATCTATTTAAAAATATTTCCCAATTACATTTAATTCTGGCCTGGGTGTACTTGGGAGTGTTGTAGATGCTGTGTGTGACACCTCTTTTTAAGAACATATAGGGAGCGTGATATAGTGTCGAGCTCTGAATGGAGTGAGCAATCCTCTGCTCTAATCCTGGCTCTGTAAAATGAGGAGCTTAGGTGACTAAAAAGGCTCTTTCTAGCAGGAGAGCCTCTGCATATGAAATGTTTCAGTCATCCAATTCAGTGAACATTTATTAAACATCTACAAAGAGCAATGTACTGGGCCACGCACTAGAGGAAGAAAAAATATTGTGCTTTGTAGTTTACAAAGCAGTTTATTCACTACTCTGAGAGGCTGGTAGTACAAGTGTATTGAGCTCCATTTTTTTTCTAATAAGGAAATGGGCTTGGAGAAGTTAACATAGGTACTAGATTACCCAGCTAGTACTTATTAGGTCAGAGCTGGGGCATCTGCAGTCCTTTTTAGGTCAAGTCAGAGAAGAGTGGTTAGCTAAATATATAATAGAAAGAAAAAAACATCCCATACCCAATTAGATATGCCAGTGAATGAATCTGATTCGTTGATGTGGTTAAGTCCAGCCTTCCATTGGTGCTGATCCCAGACTGTCCATCCATGCTGGCCAGTTGTAGGTGATTCTTGTCCATGTATTCCCCTGTAAGTTTGCCCCAGAGGTCCTACTCGGAGATAGGGACCCAGAGTGATTGTTCAGAAATAAACTTTTATTGATATCTTTTTAAAAAGATCACTAGAGTTTCTGCTACCTTTCCTCATTCCCAGAGAGCCATCCTGTATAACAAATAATATTTTTAAAGGAAAAAAAAAAAGAAAAGATTCAGCAAACCAGTCCATGCTTTGAAAACGCTTGTAATATAGTCAGCATTTCATAGCCATTGACCTTTCCTGCCTTTTAAAAGGAGTTAGAGTGGGGATGTCTTCTCTTATCCCTTCTTTGGGGGCAATGCTTTTTATTTGTAATGTTGCAACATTCACTTTTGATTGCTTTGTGGTTCTTTCCATTTCTGTTATTGTAGTCTCAAATGCATATTGTTTTCTTGATTTCGCTTACTTATCTCTGCATCTGTTTATGTAGATCTTACCATGATTCTCAGTATTCTTCATATTTTTCATTCCTTATAACACAGTAAAAGTGTTCTATTACATTCCTGTACCATAGTTTGTTTAGTCATTCTCCAGTCAGTTGTCATCTCTCTCTCTTCGAAGTCTTTGTTACCATAAAAAGTACTGCTGTCTGTATTTTGGTGCATATGAATGCTTTCTTTTTATCAGCAGCCTTTCTTAGGGATGCAAGTCTAGTAGTAGAACCTTTGAGTCAAAAGGCGTGGTCATATTTGTCACTTTATTTGCATAATTCCAAATTGGTTGTGCCACTCACAACTCCATCAACAATGTATCAGTGCCCCTATCTTCCCACAGCTCCTCCAACATTGATGATTCCTGTCTTTTGTCATCTTTGCCAATTTGCAGGGTGTGGGTTAGAATCTCAAGGTTGTTTTAAACATGCATTTCTCTTATTAATGTTTTAGAGTATTCTTTCACATGGTGGCTACGGGTTTGCAATTCTTGTGAGGATGGTTTGTTACTATCTTAGAATAATTAAAAAAAATGTTTGGTAGCATAAGCTTTCTTTACAATGCAAAATTTGTTAAAATACTGTTGCAGTCAGCTAACTTTAGAATCTGTTCAAATATTTAAAGAAGGGTAGAGAGAGGAAAATAGAACAAAATCCCTGAGATTTTTATGAATTGATTCCATTTTACAGTATTTTAGACACAGCTGTGTGTGAGATTTGGCTTAAATAAAAGGACCTATTTGGGTGGAAGATATTTATACTTGCTTACTAATATTAGCCTGCCTTTGCACATTCCTACCCTTGGGGTAGTTCAGGTGCCAGTGAGTAGCAGAAAGCTGGGTGGGAAGCTTTCTTTGTCTTGTTCAGCCTTCTGGCACCATTTTGGACCCAGATGTGCTGCATTTTTGGGTAATGAAAGAGTTGGCATCTGGAAAGTTTTATATGATAAAAGCTCCTTTAAAAAAAAAAAGGCAAAGACTGTTTTTTTCCCCTAAACTTTCTACATTGCCAGGCTGGCATGAATGCTTTTAAAAAACCTGTTTCTCCATCCCTGTCCTCTCAATAGAGTGGGGCAGAAAGAGATGGTTTGGAATAAATTCAGGAACAGTGGCAGTTTTCTGCCACTCTCCATAGCTGTTGTATTTTAAATATAGATACTACCTTTTTGGAAAGAATTCAGTATTAGAAAACCTTTAGACTGGTTTCCTGTGATTCTGTAGCACTTAGATTTGGGTTAGGTAGAAAATTGTCTTTGATAGTTATAGTTATCTAGTGAGGATGCAGGCAGATATCTAAGGGCCATGGACCTCCTCTGGGAGAATTTTTTTTCCCCTTTCCTTTTAGTGAGTGAGGTTGGCAAGGATGAGTTTCCCCACAGGGAATAGTTATGGAAGCCAAGAAGTATACTTGTTTGTTCCTACCTGGTGTAGATATGCTTCCTTAAGATTAATTCTAGTATCTTCTTCCTTGCCCCACTGT
The DNA here is from genome assembly GCA_028627135.1 of Pseudochirops cupreus. Classification (NCBI taxonomy): domain Eukaryota; kingdom Metazoa; phylum Chordata; class Mammalia; order Diprotodontia; family Pseudocheiridae; genus Pseudochirops; species Pseudochirops cupreus. The sequence continues at coordinate 7,372 of JAQQSU010000808.1, read as the reverse complement.
AATACCTGACCACCCCCACCTCCACCCCAGTACCTTATTTACAAAAACAGAACCAAAAAACAAAATTGAACAAAACCCCAAATTGGATCTGGAATCCTCCAGTTTTTAGTTCTTATTAAAAACAGGCTTAATTTGGCTTTCTTGGATGTGGCAACTTTAAAAAATATTGATAAAATTCTGAGGACATTATTTCCTTTAGTGTTGACCCATTTAAACATAGCAGTATAGCTAAATCCATGGATTAATACATTGCTTTTTAAAATAAATATAGAAAGGCATTTTTTGTAATAAGCCTTTAGATGGCAGTATCACTCACTGTTAGCCACTTTTTAGGGAATTTCAAAATTCTCAGTCTAATAGAATGTTTTTGTTAGATGAGACCTCCAAGATCACCCATTAATTGTACAGATGAGTCAACTGAGGCTTGGAGAATTTGAAATAATTTGTTTAAGGCCACATAGCTAGTTAGAAACCCCCACATTCCTTAAGTCCGAGTCTGTTGCTTTCTTTATGACACTGTGGTGTTGTTTCTGTTCATTGGGGATGTTTCTTTTTGCTATATTAATGTAGTTGAACACTTTCTGAATTTCCTATTGCCACAGTTTTGTGGGTTTTTTTTTTTAAGCCATGAATAATTCCTGTAACTTAGAAGGGACAACCGGAATATTGGGTCTTTAATCAAGTGTTTTGTTTTGTTTTGTAAAAAGAAAACAGGGTAGAGAAAGGACAGTGAAACATACCTTTTTTTTGTTACACCAAATCAGGAGGAAAAGCGACTGTTTCTTTTTTATGGGCAAATGCAGTTAATTTCCAAGAAGATCACTTTTCTCCTGCCCCTCACCATTAGGCTTTGCGCCACCAGCGGCACAAAATGCCCAGTGATAAAACACGGCTGCTGTGCTGAAGTATTTGCAGTGTGTTAATGTTACAAGCTGTCTGCTTGCAATCTCCATCTCCTACTTCAGAGATACCAGGCAGCCAAATTATCGTCATTCAGGGGGAAAAAGCTCTGAATAAAGAGAAGCCCTAACTACAAGTTGTCCAGGTTTGAACATGTCAGAATCACCCACTTTACATGCACTGAAGGCAGTTTTGGGAATGTCATACAGAAAATTAGCGGCTTTTGTTTACCACCAGAGTTTACATTCCCAAACTGTACTAATGTGGTTTCTTCTCTGGCAGCCCTGACTGGACATTCCCCGATTCCAACTGAAGTGGTCTGGTGTGGGTGTGGGTGGGTGCATGTGTCTGGTGGGGGGGTGGGGGGGGGGAAAGGGAGTAACATTTCCTTTAGACTTATTTGGAGCTTGGTGAGGACACATACTGTACATTCTGAAGCTTTCTTTGCATCTGGAAAAAATTAGACACCCTTGGATCTTTCCTACTGCAGGTCCAATCAGGAAGCCCAAGTACGTGGAGAGCCCCAGAGTGCCAGGAGACGCAGTTATAATACCAGTGAGAAAAGTGTCAGAGTCAACAGAGTCCAATCAGAATGGTAAGAATGTGTTTTCAGTGATTTTTTTTAAGAACACACAACAATAATGAGAACTAGTAAGGTAATTCCAGCGTCTTTTAAAGGAAAACTTTGCTGGACTGCATGGCTTTCATAGGGAAGGTTTTTCCTGAAGTAGTCACAGGGAACTGGTTGTCTGTGTACGCTCAAAATCCTACCTGTTGCTGGAAAGGTTGAGTGGGCGTGTGGTGAATGAGTAAATTTAAGCTCTGGTTATCCTCCACCTCGCTCCTCCTTTGCTGTGTCCCTAAAGGAAAAAAAAAGTAACTAGAGTAAAAACTTTTTTTTTTTTGGGCAATCTTTCCTTCTCTGTTTTAAAAAGTTCAATGAGTTGACTTGGAGAAAGAAAGCTTTTATAGCAAGGGATCAGGCTTTCATAGTGGCGATCTCCTCCGTAAAGTGAATTTATATTTTTAAACATTTTCAAAATCTTTAAATAGAACCAATGTGTGAGTATTTTCATAATAAGAGAGAGTAACTCTCCAATTGGATTTAATATGATACACTAACAATTGTTTTATTTGTACGTTTTTCCCCTGGCTATAAATTTCGAGAAGTATGTTTAGCTGACATTAAATGAAGTCATTGCATATACTAGATTTATTAATAGCTCTCTTTGTTCTTTTGATGTGATTCTAAGAATTCACTTGTTAATTCCTATACAGGCTGACTTCAGTTTATAAAAAGAACTGTTAAAAAAAAGTTTATCTGTAAATTGGTTTGGCACTTATAATACATTGTTTCCATAGTAACAATGTAATAAATGATGATTAAGTTTACAGGGCTAGCCTATTTTGTCTAGTTTCTCCATTTATAAAATGAGGATCTATATCATTATTCCAACAGGGTCACTTTAAAATAATGTATACAAACGGTTTTGTAAACTCTAAATCTTAAAAATATTAATAATGATGATTATATATGTTAATACATATTATCTTTAAGAATAATAATGATGGTGATTAAGTCCATAGTTCAGTGACTAAACTTTGCTGGACTGCATGGTTTTCATAGGGAATAATAAAGGGATTTGTTCTATAAAGTTTTAGTTTCAATCAGAGCTTTGTACTTGAGGACCTAGAGGGCCACATGTGGTCTTGAGGCCCCAGGTTCTCCACCCCTGGTTTAGTCTGTTGGAATAGATTAAAACCTAACTTCATTCTTTGATTTAGAGCAGGAAGAGACCTTACAGGTCAAGAGTTCAACCTCCTCATTTTGCAGTTAAGGAAACAGGCCCATAGGAGTCAAAGAGATTTGCTAGTGTTTGTAAGCTTCTGAAGTAGACTTAGACCTAGGTCTTCCTTAATGTTATGTTCAGTGCTCTATCCAGTGTACTATACTGCCTTCTTTGATTTATAAAAATTCTTATTGAGAACATGTGAATACAACTTATTCTTCTCGACACATTAACTACCCAAGCAAATTTGAGAATCCCCTGCTAATAGCAAAGGCTTTCATTGGAGGGGGTTGGTATGGTGCCCTAATGATAACATTACAGGGGTTGGACATGGAGTAAGGAAGAAAGAAATACGGTATGGGAAAAGGGGTGAGGATATTTGAGTCGAACCTGGGAAGGAATAAGTAGGAACAGTGTAGGACCCCACGGTGAAGGTTGGGAGGTAGATTTAGGAGCTGAGAGAGGAGCAGCGTTTGAAGTACTTTGTGGTAGGAGAGCCAGGTTCTCACCATTCCCCCCTTGCCTGCCAAGATAGGGTGGGTTTTCCTTTTTTCTCATTTCTCCAGGTCACATCCAGTAAAGACACAGCTGTGTCTGCTCATTATAAGTATCTGGGATTGTCTATGTGTGTATATATGAATATTCTACACTCCCTCCTTCTTTGTGTACATACAATGTACGTGAACAGGGAAGAAAATGTACGACTTTTAAAATTTAAGTGACTATCAAACATGCCTGGTTTCAATGTTTAAATCCCCAAGTTCAATATTGGAACTCTTCTAGATAAAGTTTTACTGTCGTTAACCTCCTCAGTTTGATCAGTGAGTCCAATTGGCCATGCTGCTGCCAGATTGGCTGTCTTAGACACCATGTGCTTTCATACAGATAACATTTAATCTCTGCCTGGATAAGGATACTGCTAAGGGTCTATTCAGTCTGCAGAATTATGCCTTTATAAAATTCAGTATTTTCTGTGAGTGGGGAAGGTGACATTTCCTTATTTTGGAGTTCTTTTCCTCTCTTTAAAATCCCAGAATTAGTCCCTTGTTCTTCCATGGGGATCTTGTTGAATATAGGGCCAGTCTGAACTAAATTCAAGTGCATGGGTGGCCACAGGCCGGAAATGTTGTTAGTGACTAGCATAGGCTTTGCTGAGCCCTTTGATTTAACAGCAGCTAGTCTCAGTTTAACTGGATCCATGACGTGGCTCTCTTGGAAGCATCAGAAAATGTCTTTGTACCGAGAACAAAAGGAGCAAATTCTTTCTCTCTCTTCCCCCCAGCCTTGTTTCTCTTAATGGGAGGGAGAAGTTTGGTTGAAGGGGGTAGTTTCAGATTTAAAACTTAGGAAATCATCATAGCTTTTATAGGAATAAAGTCATGCACTTTGGGACTAAGGGAAACCTCATCAGAGTTCTCTGTTCAAAGGCTCAAAGAGAAGGCATTTACGTAAAGGAATTGAACATGACAATTTGTAATGGGCTACCTGGTTAGCAATCCCTGTAGAATTTTTGAAACCTCGGTGGGGTTAATTAATTTTGCCATATATGAAAATAAGTTCTTTATATACTTAAGTCATTGTGCTTTGAGAAGCATCTAGTACCAAAAGAAGAAAAGGAAGGATTTGAGATTTAAACCCAAGTAAAGGTCCATGAGTCAAAAAAGCATTTTCTATTTAATAGACAGTTGTTAAGAGCCTTGAAGGTATAGCACAAAGTTGGACCTTACAGAAGATTTTGTAGATAAAAACTGCAGTTCCTTTTTCCTTTGGTGAAACAAAAATTTCAGAGTAACTTCCTTTAAAAATCAATTTTGTGCATCTTAGGTTAGAATTTAGTATTTTACTTTTGACAAGGAAAGTTTTGACATACATTTCTGCGTCCCTAAGAAACATTGCTAGATATAGATGAAGTTCAAAATCTAGGGGATCTAGCCTACTTAACAACTACTTGTGAAATATCACATTGACTTGTGAAATATTAAGCCATTCCCAAGTTTTTAGATTTGTCTTAGTTCAGTGAGTTACTTTCAAGCCTTTGTTAGCATGGTTCTCATTTTTAACTCATTCTTAGTTTTTAATTGTGAAATAATTTACTTTAAAAAATAAAGCACATCACACCTGAATTTTTGTTTAGGAACATTTTAATGTATTTTTCTTTAGGGTCATGGTGTGAGTCCAAAAGGCCCCTTAGAGATCATCTAGCCAAATCTCTTTACTTGATAGATGAAGAAAGCAAAATGATTGTCCTTTGGGCATACATATAAGATGCTAAGAAGGGCAGCTGGCTGGTGCAGTGGACAGAGCACTAGACCTGGAGTCAGGAAAACCTGAGTTCATATCCTGCCCCAGATACTTACTAGCTGAGTGACCCTGGGTAAGTCACTTATCTCTGTTTGCCTCAGTTTCTTCATCTGTAAAATGAGCTGGATTAGGGCATGGCATGCCTCTCCAGTTTCTTTGTTAAATGGGGTCACCGAGTAGGACATAATAATAGATTCTAAGTGCTTAGAATCTACTTAATGTTTAGTACTAATATTAAGTACCTAAATACTTAATATTCTCTCATGATGATATGGAAAATGATAAGAAGACGCCAACATGAGCCCTTGGGAAGATCATTGAGTCTGGAGAGAGACTCTGTGTTCAAATCTTGCCTTTGATGCTCACAACCTATGTGCAGAAGCCATTTCTCCTTTCTGGCCCTCAGTCTACCCATGTGAAAATGAGGTCTGAGGTCACTTTTAGTTCTAAACTTTGATCCTGCGATGTCATGAAACAGGTCAAAAAAGTGTTCATTTGGAGAATTAGAGGGAAATATTCATAACCCATCTAATAAAGTCTTAAACTTGGATTTTGCCTATTAAAAATGTGATGATTGCTATACAGTTGAAGTAGGAAAACCCAAGTAATTGACTTTAAATATATGTGAAAAACAGATGAGTTTGAAGGGATTATGGTTGGTTTCTTGGTAAGGAAATCAGCTCATAGGGCATTGTAGGGTTTAGGCTAGATGTTTTTATGACCTAGACTTATTTGGTAGTAGTGGGATTGGACTGATCCAAAGGACATTTTATTTATTTTTTTAAAAATATACTTTATTTGAATGTTTATTTTTAAAAAATTTGAGTTCCAAATTCTTTCCCTCCCTCTAGCCCTTTCACCATTCATTGAGAAAGCAAGCAGTATATCTGTTATACATGTGAAGTCATGCAAAATATATTTCTATATTATCCATGTTTCACACCCAGTCCCCGACCCCCAAATAAAAGCCAGGAAAGGAAAAGTGAAAAAAAATATGCTTCAGTCTCCGCTAAAAGTTCATTAGTTCTATGTCTTGATGAGAACAGCGCTTTTCATCACGAGCCCCCGAAGGGCATTTTATAGAAAGAAATTTGTGGACAGATTGGATCCGGGTAGGCCCTGACTTCTGCTCTCTATTTCACTTCCTCAGATATCACTCCCCTTTTCGCATTCTGTGCTCTGCCAAAGTGGCCTTCTCGCTGCCCTCACCTATAGTATCCTAGTTCTTGTCTCTCTGTGCCTTTCCCCTGGCCCTAACTCCTGCCAGGAATTTACCCCTCCTCATTCTTCAGAGAATTCCTCCCTTCTTTGAGAAGGAATACAAGCACTATCTTCTACATAGAGCCTTTCCCAATCTTCCCAACTATATTCTGCCCTTCCTCAACAACAAGCTTGTGTTTATTGTTTCTGTGTAAGAGACAGTGTGACTTTGTGGATAGAGAGCTGGCTTCAAGTTGGTTTCTGACACATACTGACCATATGACCTCTGGGCTAGTCACCCTTTTAGTGCCCCAGACAACTCTCTAGGCCTCTCTTACTAAGAGAGTGTTGACTTGCACTGGTAGAGGGAGTTTCCTTATCCAAGAATTCTCATGTGCCATTGAAATCACAGGTCTAGTGCTGCCTATCTCTATCATTAATATGGTATCTCAGTCTTAGGGCAGCTTTACTTTTGGGATGCCTTTTATAATATCTCCCTGGTAAAGTGTAAGCTCCTCGAGAACAGGGATTGTTTCATCTTTTGTTTTTGTCGTTTCTGGTGCATAAAACACAGTTAATAATGCTTGTTTATTGAAGATGAGAACTAGAAAAAGATTATTAGATCTTGGAAGAGAGGCATTTCCAAATTTCAAAGGACTTGTTCTCAGTAGAGTGGTGGGGTTGCAAGCCAGATTACAGGTGTTTAAGGAGGTAGGAGGAACATAGAAAACAAAAGCAGTGGTTGTAGACCATGTTGGGTTTTGTAGTAGAAAGAAGGAAAGATTGGATAATTATTAGGACAGTAAGTTCAGTTTTTGTTTATTTGTTTGTTTTTTAGGGAAGACCTGAGCACATTTGAAGATGGAAGGGAAGGAACCAATGGAAAGGGAGAGGTTGAAGATCACATAGAGGGGACATTTTTGGGATCAGAGTAGTGGTGGAAAGTGATAGAGACCAGAGAATAAACAGAGAGAGAGAGAGAGAGAGAGAGAGAGAGAGAGAGAGAGAGAGAGAGAGAGTGTGTGTGTGTGTGTGTGTGTGTGTGTGTGTGTGTGTGTAATCCTTTTTCCCAATACTAGAACTAGAAGGGACGGACTGGAGAGTAGATCTTAATCATATGTTAAGAAGACTGGATAAATGTAAGAGAGCAATATCGGTTGTTAATTATTATTATAAACATG